>CM021733.1:114795686-114830124 GCA_011075105.1 Heteronetta atricapilla
TCCCTTCCCTTCCCTTCCCTTCCCTTCCCTTCCCTTCCCTTCCCTTCAATTCTAATATCCTCAAATACACCACTAGGAATATTTCATATAAAGGACAGAATCAGGATTTTTTTGATGCTCTGCAAAACACTGATATCTATACCAACCTATTGGGACCTGTCAAACTACATGAGCTAAAACTTTCTTGACCTTTCCTGTTGGACCAAGTTTTAGAAAGGCATCCAGGTCTGCATGATCCGATGGTGACAGCTGAAATTCAGATGGGGTAGAGGCCACAATACATGACACCTTGAGGAGTTTCTCTTGACTTTATTGTGGTTTCTCTACTATGTAGGTTGCAGAGCCTGAAACCTGGCTGCTCCTCACAGTCCTATGGAAGGCAAGTGAGGCTTTTTCCAATTAGTTTTGCTCTTTACTGAAACTTTTTTTTTTTTTTTTTTTTTTTTTTTTTTTTTTTTTGAGGAGCACAGAATGGGTTTCCAAATTAAAAAAAAAAAAAAAAAAATAAAAAAAAAAAAAGTAGAGGGTGGATGGGAGAGCAAAGAGGGTAAAATGCAGCTGCCAAATTGTGATTTAAACTGAGATTGGCATCAGCAGACATTTCCACATCAGCCTGTAGCACATCTGGTCCAGACCAAACAAATAGAAGATTTATTCTGTCAGTGAGATCATTTAGCATTCCTTTTTATGCTTCAGAAAGAGCCTGTACCTGTCAGTCACCAAAGCACTAGGCTTTTGGTGGCTGGGCTCTGTTGCTCTTTCTGACTAGCCTTGATCTGAGACTTCTAAGAAGGCTTGTGTTCACCCGCTCCACCTGGGAGACCAGTACCCATGCCAAGTTCATTTCCATAGTCTTATAAAAATCTCCTGGAGGATTTCAAACATCTGCTCATAAGTAAAGAAACATTGTCTTGAGATATAACAATAATATAAAGGGCAACTGAACCTTCCTTGCAAATAAAACTGAACTAATAAATTATTTTGTTTCAACAGTTTTATACAATTCAAACAAAAAATGAGTGGAGCTAAACAGGCATACACACATGAAAAATCAAGTATGGAGGGTTTTCTTCTAATGCCTTTGGATTTTTTTTCTCTTTTGGTCAAGTGTTTGTTTTATTGTTTTATTGTTTTCTGAGCATTTTATGCTAATTCTTGAAAGGAAGGGCTTATGGAAAAAGGTGGCTGATATAGTTCTAAGAGCAATAATAATTTCTCACCTTCTCCTAGCACATTTCAAGAATATAAATATTAACTAATGAAGCCTCACTGAAAACCCACAGCAGATCCCATTCCCTTTGTCAGGTTCATTGGCAATCAAATCTATAAATTCATCATATCAGATAAAGAGCTACTTCAGACATGGAAAGTGTCAGCTATTAAACAGATTAGACAATAGACAGCAATAACTAGGTCAGGAAGTGAAGACAGCTAAGGGAGATGAAGGATATTAAGAAATATAAGATGCAACTGCCTGCACAGGAATTTGACTGTGATCCCAGAACTGAACTATCTTATTAATAAGAATGGGTCCAGATAATGTTATTGTTTGTCAAAATGGTCCAGGACCTCTATTGTACATCTATTGTTAACTATAGGAATGTCAGTTTAAAAAATGAATGGACAATGTGGAAAAATACCACTTTTTTGAGTGTATATACTTGAAAATGAATGTCTGGATAGTTTCATTTTTATATCATCACAAATTTCAGACTTTAGGTTTGAGTAATGGACTGTCTAGCAGCTGGGTGTTCAAGCTTATCAGTCTTCTGCTCCTTAACTTGTTCTTTGTTCTCTGCTGCCTGGACAGAAACAAGCAAAAACAGTAATCATATCTGTCCTGATCATTCCTGTGTGGGTTTCTAAAGGAATACCAACAACCATGATATCAAACCTCAAACTCTTGTAGAACATATAAGATAAGTTCATAACATGTGGTGGCTTTCTATGATGGAGGGACTGCATCAGTTGACAAAGGAAGACCGACTGATGTAATCTACCTGGATTTCTGTAAAGCCTTTGACACAGTCCCACATGACATCCTGATCTCTAAATTGGAGAGATATGTATTTGAAGGGTGGACTATCTGGTGGATAAGGAATTGGCCTGAAGGCCACATCTAGAGAGTAGTGGTCAATGACTCTATGTCCATGTGGAGGCCGGTGATGAGTAGCATCCCTCAGGGCTCTGTACTTGGACTGGTACTGTTTAATATCTTTATCAATGACATGTGATTGACTGCAGCCACAGCAAGTCTGCAGATGACACCAAGCTGAGTGGTGCAGTTGGTCCAACAGAAGGGATGCCATCCAGAGGGACCTAGACAAGCTAGAAAAATGGGCTCATGTGAACCTAATGAGGTTCAAAGTGCAAGTTGCTGCACCTGGGTTGGGGTAATCCCCCACATGAGTACAAACTGGGTGGAGAACTCAGAGAGCAGCCCTGCAGAGAAGGACTTGGGGATTCTGGTGGGCAAAAAGCTCAACATGACCCAGAAGTGTGCACTTGCAGCTCAGAAGGTGAACTGAATCCGGGACTGCATGAACAGAAGAGTGGCCGTAAGGTGGAGGGAGGGGATTGTCCCCCTCCGCTCTGTCCTTGTGAGGCCTCACTTGGAGTACTGCATCCATGTCTGGGATGCCTAGCACAAGAATGATGTGGAGCTGTTACAGTGGGTCCAGAGGAGGGCCACAAATATGATCAGAGGACTGGAGCACCTATCCTATGAAGAAAGTCTGAGAGAGCTGGGGATGTTCAGACTGAAGAAAAGAAGACTCCATTGTGACTTTATTACAGCTTTTCAATACTTAAAATGGGCTTATAAAAATGATGAAGACCAACTTTTTTTCTCAGGCAATGTCAAGGAGGAATGGTTTTAAACTAAAAGAGGGGAGATTTAGATTAGAGGTTAGGAGGAAATTCTTCACTCAGAGGGTGGTGAGGCACAGGCACAGGTTGCCCAGAGAGGTTGTATATGCCTCATCCCTGGAGGTATTCAAGACCAGGTTGGATGAGGCTCTGGTCAGCCTGATCTAGTGGGTGGTGTCCATGCACATGGTGGGGGGGTGGAGTTAGGGACCCTGCCAATCGAAGCCATTCTATGATTTTATGATTCTATGTAACATGTAATATGTAATATATCTGTAACCATGTAAAGACACTGAAGTTGTTTTATCTACTTGAAGTCTGTTGTAATGGTTGTTGACTAGAAAGCATTAGTTTACTCCTATAAACAGGCATGAAGATATTGCTCTTTATTGAGTAGGTCCAAGGGTTAATGTCCAATATCTTAATAGCTTTTCATGTCATTATGTCATTGTTATAGTTTGAAAAGGATACCCACATTCAAAAACATTTCATTCAAAGTCATCTCCCTTCAAAAAAAAAAAAAATGCTGCTTAAAATGAATAAAAAATAATAACTTACAAATGAATTCTCTATCATTTGGACACAAGTGAAGTCAGGCTTTCATTCTAGAAGCATTTATATTCTGAGATTCCATCAGTCATCAATAATAGAAACAAAATTGTTCCCTTAGGATTGAGATTCATGAGAATGGCCAGACTCTGAGGTTCTGCTGGAAGACCCCATTTATGTCTCAACATTTATTATGGAAAAACACTAAAGAGGTTCTTGGGCTAAAATTAATAGAATTGGGCAACATAATACATTCTATACTTATCTAAACTGAAGAATCATTCTTAGCTAGGAAGAGCTGTTCAGGTAATGAACATTGATGTAATATAATGTACTGCTCTTCCAGTCCAGACCTTAGGCAACCACGTCAAAGCCACAAAGGAAAACAGTTGTTCTCTAATTGACTGACTCTTGTCTTGCACAGTCAGTAGCTATGTGTGCTCATTAAAGAGTAAGAATCAAGGGAAAGGGAAATGATGAGAGGAGAGGGAAAAAGAGACCACATCTTTGCAAAAGAGATGGGTGTAAAGAAAGGAAGGAAGAAGGGTAATGACAGAAAAATTGAAGATTTAATACATGGGATCATTGCACAAACCCAAGACAATTGTATTAGGAACCAAAGTTGTAGTAAAATGTCTTTGGGAGAGCTTGAAGGTGATGTTAACCCTCTCCCTGGTTCCAGCTGTCTATTGTCATTACCTGAAAATCACACAAGCATCAACAGTTATAAACTGTTTGTCTTGGAATTTTGAATTATATCAGTAACATAAGAACAGAACCAACCTATATACTTACACAATGCTTAGTGACCTCAGTTGTTGAGCTGAGCTGCTCACAGTTCTCCCTGGGAACCAAATTGTTTGAATAGTGGGCCTGTCACCTATCTGCAAATTCAGCCTCATGATTGGCTCTTCCATTCATGTACACCTTCCCACCTGGACTGACATGGAAAAAAAACATCTGAGCAAAACTGTGCAGCCTGAAGGGAACCTGCAATTATCTCTTGTCAATCTAACAGGACTGTGACTTGGCTCTCAGTATTCCTATCATACCAGGCTGCCCCTCCTACAGAGAGGTCTTTGCAGTATCCCTTTTTAAAATTTTTGCAGTATTGAGTGGACATGGACATAACACTGTGACACTTGTTCAAGATGCCTCTGGAGGTCAAAATACCCAAGCTATGCACCCAAGACCTAAATGAGAGTGAGCTGATTTTCAAAGGCACTGAATTCTGAATAATTTTAAGATGAGATCAATGTCTCTGAAAACTAGTTTTCTTTGATTTAAGGGCCTAATTATGGATCTGGCAGCCCAATAGTAAGCATCTATGTCAAAGCATTCAAAATCTGCTAGGGAATTTAGCTACTGAGATTTTAGCCACTTTGAAAATACCCACCCCAGGTTTTAAAAAGTAAATTTATAACTTGATTTTCTTTTTTCCTTTGACCCCTTCACTGTTAATTGTTCTTTTCTCACACATTTTTAAATCCTTACAGCATTTTGGAAATCTGCTTTAATTCATACAGTACCTCTACATCCAGTCCTTTCCTGTTTCTTACTTGTAGTTTTCACTGTGACATATAATCATTATTATCATTATCATTGCTCTAGTCTTTGCTTTTTCTACCTGCCATCTTTATCCATGTAGTAAAGTCTGTTGCATGCCTTCCCAGCTGCTTTACTATTTGTTTTGATAAAGACAACTGGTTTTAGTCCTACACTAACAAGCATTGTGGCTTGTTATATTGCCAGACAAACACTTCTTCTATTGCTCCTGCCACCTATTCTTCCTTTTGGTGTCAACAGTCATGCTACCCTTACGTATAAAGATGCTCAAACAAAGTTTTCTGATTCCAATTATCATTATTTGCAACAGTTTGGGTTTTGGCCTCAGTAGGTGCTCAGATTTTCATACATGTCCCAACTTATATACATGGAGGAGCAAGAAAAAGGACCAGAGACACAAAGGGGAGAAAAAGCACCGCAGGTTAGCAAATAATTGACTTACCCATGGATCATTGCATACCATGGCTCTGCTGTTGGATTCTTCATTATCTTCTACTTTTTACTTAGACATGCATAGCAGTCAATAGCCACATATGACATGACATGTTGAAGCTGGCTTATTCCCCTGTTGTGGCATTTAATAAACATTATTATAACTAGTCTATGCTGTGACTCCTACAGCATAAGCTGCTGATAGTCTGAAACAATTTATCAGAGAAGGATGACATGGAAAACAAACCAGACCAATAAATATTACCCCTTTGCAAAAGCTGTGCAATGTTCCATTTATTTTGTGCAGTCCAAGACAGAAAGTTCTATAGGCTCCTGAAATTTTCTATGCCTGGGGAGGTATTTGTTATGTCACATTAGGACAGGACTCTGCCCACACACAAGAAATGCAAGATGAGGACCCAAAGTGACTCAGGAAAAACTCTATAGTTTCTAAACAAGAGGCTATTATTCCTTCCAAACAAGCTAACTAGCAAAATGATTGACTTGACCCCTGTGACAAAATTTAATATTTTATATTACAAACAAAATTGCTGGCACTAGTAAAAAACAAAACAAAACTAAAGTAAACTAAATAAAATAAAACTAAATAAAATAAAATAAAATATACTTTTTTTAGACACCGTTTGAGGGCAGATGGAATCTGAATCATCAGGTTCTATGATGCAGGTTCATTACTGCAGGCAATAAATTTCATACTTCTAGTTTGTTTGTGGCGTTTTTGTTTGTTTGTTTGTTTTCCTAATTTTTCTGCTCTTGTTTCTAAAAAGATTGATTTATCAAAAACTCGATTTTTTTCATCTATTTAAATTTAGAGAATGTACAGTGACTTAGCACACATAAATGGCAATCACTAGAGGACTTAGCTCCTACATCCTCATTATCTACAGAAATATGTTATGGTGGTAATGAAAGCCGATCTTATTTCATATCAATTTCCTTCCAGACATGATTTTCTGATATACACAGCAGTGATCAAACAAGGGACTAAGAACATACATTTATGAGCTTTTACAAACACAGATACAATTTAAGAGAAATAATTCTCCAACAGCATATTCCTTATATTCCTTAAAAGAGTTTTCCCCAGATTTTGCTATGACCCCAGGCACAATAATTTTGTCAGTTTTGGTCATTTGAACACCATCATATTCCAGATACAGGCATCGGAACTTTATTGAGTTATTTTGTTGGTATAATGTCTGAGACATTTTTTACTTACTCAAACCAGCACAACACCATGCAATATTTAAGCACAATTTCTGAATTGACACAAGCCAGGGACCATTCCCAGTGGGCATTTTGAGTACACTTTTGAAACTAAAAGAATGTATGGAAATATCTGGTCATTTGGCCTACAGGCCAGAAAACTGTAACTGGCTGATTAGTTTACCAATATAGATGTAGCTGTGTTGCTTCCTGTATTCCTATGTGAAAACCTATATTTCTTCATATTCTCCTGGTGTCCTAGGTAGCAGTGAATAGTGAATCTCATCCATGAACACTACATTCAATACCTTATCGCCTTGGAAGAGCTGGGGAATAATAAATAAATAAATAAATAAATAAATAAATAAATAACAATTAAAAAACAATTTTAAAAAAAGTTTTCTCTTGAAATATCAGTAGCAGCCAATACAATTTCCACTATACCTTCGTAAAGTGAGTTGAGTAATTGTAATTTGGGACATTGCTTTTTGCCTACTCCAACTATAATCTAAGTCCAAACTGTATTTTATAGAAGTGATGGCTTGATTTGTTCAGTCACACCCCAGGGAGTAGAGCTGATGATGTCTCAATCTTAGTTGCTGTAACTAAAGCCAAAATTACAAAAAAATCTAAGGTATGTAAAAGAGTGTTAAGAAGGAAACTGTGTGACAGAAATATTCATGCGCTTGTACTTACATTCATATCTGCAAATACATTTGTTTTACTTTCAACTTTTTCAAAGCACCCAGTTCCTATATCCAGGTTTTGTTCCAGGACTTTCTGAAATAACCAAACTATAAATGAAGCTGTGAAAACTCAAGAAGCTGGGAGAGGAGCCTGAATTTTGCTTATCCACTTTAAGGGGTTTCAAAAAGTATACAGATACACCGCAAAAGAACAGTGAAATTGTGTTGACGAAGGTGTCAAAATATGTACATACAGGGAGGGATAGCTCGATACAAATTTAGACACAAAATGGTTTATTTTCCTGAGGTTGGAATCTGACAGATCATTCACTTATCTGTCATATATGTATGATGTTGAATACATTTTAAAAGAGCAAGAAAGCAATTCAGCAAAGATTGCCAGAGAGACTAAAGTAAGTGTCATCTAGGAATGACTTCTTAGCCATGGATCATGGGAGAATTTATCAATATAATACAAGAAAGCATCAGAAACATCAGCACTTTTTAATGTAAGACAAAAGGATTTTTGCATAAATGCAACACAAGCATTTATTTGTGAAAGAAAAAAAAAATGTGTACAAACAGCCCAACAGGATACAAAATATATCTGTGATGAGGTTGTATAATCATATATTAAATGCAGAGTTGTACAGAATCATAAACTAATGCTCATAGGAAGGGACCTCAGGAGGTCTCTAGCCCAACCTCCTTCTCAAAACAGGAACAGTGGCAGATCAGGGCTTTATCCATGCAGGTGTTCAAAACCACAGAGGATAGACTGAACAACAGTTCTGGGCAACCTCTTCCACTCTTTGACTGTCCTCATGGTGGAATTTTCTCCTTAAGCTCTGTTTGTATGTCTCTGTTTCAGCTTATGCCCGTTGCCTTCTGTCCTTGTGCTACGTATGACAGTGAGGGTTGTGGACCTGCTTCCTTGACATCCTTCCTCTATGTACAAAGGGCCGTTGTGAGCTCTTCCCATTATCCCCACCATCCAAAGCCCAGCTAAATAAGCCTTTTCCCCCAGCCTCTCTTTATGCTGTCTTGGTGGCCCTCCATTGAAGGCATAGATGTCTTTCCTGTTTTGCGAGGCCCAGAACTAGACACTGTATACCAGATATGATCTAATAGTAATGGATGATTTGAACAATACAGACAGCAAACAAAACAAAACAAGACAAAACCCCTAGTATCAAACCACTGTCAATATACTTTTGAGAAAAGAAAAAAAAAAAAAAAAAAAAACCTAAACTGACTGTAATTACCATTGTGAAATATAAGGAGGGGAAATTTCAAGTGAGAGCTGGGAATGGTGATGCTCATTCTATTCCTGGTTCATTCAATGGCCAAGAATGCAAATCTCAGCAAGTTGTTGCTACCCATCTGTGCCTCTGAGTAAAATGGGCTTGAACAGCATAGTTTTCAAGCAGAAAACACAGAGTAACATATGTTTATCCAAATCATCCTATTATGTAAGTGGATTTTGATTTTTACTACAGCCCTCAGCCACATTTTTCACTTGTTGTCTGCCTGTAAATTTAGTGACCAGAAATCTTTGAATAATTTTGTTTTGTTCTGAAATCTAAACTGAAACCTCTCTGGCATTGTCTTTGTATCTATATAATATGACAATGGCTACTTTTATCTATTTTATAGTCTCCTATTTTTGTTTGTTTGTTTGTTTGTTTGTTTGTTGTTTTCTCTTTGTTTGTTTTTTGGTAATATTGTAAGAGGATTGTGTAATAGATATTGCTTGAAAGTATGACTTTATGACTTCTGCTGTAACATCTACAAGTAGGGCCAGAGGGCAGACCCGGGGAACTATAGGCCTGTCAGTTTGACCTCAGTGCCAGGGAAGCTCATGGAGCAGATTATCTTGAGAGTCATCACGTGGCACTTGCAGAGCAAGCAGACGATCAGGCCCAGTCAGCATGGGTTTATGAAAGCCAGGTCCAGCTTGACGAACCTGATCTCCTTCTATGACAAAGTGACGTGCTTGGTGGGTGAGGGAAAGGCTGTGGATGTGGTCTACCTTGACTTCAGCAAGACTTTTGACACCATTTCCCATAGCATTCTCCTCAACAAACTGGCTGCTCTTGGCTTGGACTGGTGTACGCTTCATTGGGTTAGAAACTGGCTGGATAGCCGGGCCAAAAGAGTCGTGGTGAATGGAGTCAAATCCAGTTGGAGGCCGGTCACTAGTGGCATTCCCCAGGGCTCGGTGCTGGGGCTGGTCCTCTTTAATATCTTCATCGATAATCTGGATGAGGGCATTGAGTGCACCCTCAGTAAGTTTGCAGATGACACCAAGTTAAGTGCGTGTGTCGATCTGCTCGAGGGTAGGAAGGCTCTGCAGGAGGATATGGATAGGCTAGACCAATGGGCTGAGGTCAACTGCATGAAGTTCAACAAGGCCAAGTGCCGGGTCCTGCACCTGGGGCACAACAACCCCAAGCAGAGCTACAGACTGGGAGAGGAATGGTTGGAAAGCTGCCAGGCGGAGAAGGACCTGGGAGTATTGGTTGATAGTCAGCTGAATATGAGCCATCAGTGTGCTCAGGTGGCCAAGAAGGCCAACGGCATCCTGGTTTGTATAAGAAGCAGTGTGGCCAGCAGGGCTAGGGAGGTGATCATTCCCCTGTACTTGGCTCTGGTGAGGCCGCACCTCAAGTACTGTGTTCGGTTTTGGGCCCCTGTCTACAGGAAGGACATCGAGGTGCTTGAGCGAGTCCAGAGAAGGGCAACAAAGCTGGTGAGGGGTCTGGAGAACAAGTCCTATGAGGAGTGGCTGAGGGAGCTGGGCTTGTTCAGCCTGGAGAAAAGGAGGCTCAGGGGTGACCTTATTGCACTCTACAGGTACCTTAAAGGAGGCTGCAGCGAGGTGGGGGTTGGTCTGTTCTCCCACGTGCCTGGTGACAGGACGAGGGGGAATGTGCTAAAGTTGCACCAGGGGAGTTTTAGGTTGGATGTTAGAAAGTACTTCTTTACCGAAAGGGTTGTTAGACATTGGAATGGGCTGCCCAGGGAAGTGGTGGAGTCACCATCCCTGGAGGTCTTTAAAAGACGTTTAGATGTAGAGCTTAGCGATATGGTTTAGTGGAGGACTGTTAGTCTGTTAGTTAGACTGTTAGGTCAGAGGTTGGACTTGATGATGTTGAGGTCTCTTCCAACCTAGAAATTCTGTGATTCTGTGATTAGATTGAACTAAACTTCTTGAAAACACATCATATCAACGAAGCTTAGTTTCTTTATGTTCTGACCCCCCCAATAAATGTACATATAATACTAAATAATTATTATTTAGTATTTTTTTAAGATTTGAAATTAGGGGGATGTCTATTGCATTGGAAGCCTGTCTTGTGACAACAACACACTCAAATTTGATAACTGTAAGACCTTTAAAAATATGTGTTATCACACACTGTTGAGACCTGTTAGCATTTAGGCAGATAAATTCTCATGGCTAGAGTGAGATTGTTCTGGTGGAGCAGAAGGAGTCCCCTGAAAATAGGACTCAGAAATAGGTATCTACATGAAAGATTTTTTAAAAGTATTGGTGACTGCCGCTCTTTAATAGCTGATGGAGAGAAATTAGCACTTAAAGGTGGAGGGTTTTTTTGTTGTTTATTTGCTTTTTTGTTTGTTTTTGTTTTGTTTTTTAACATATATGTATAATGGAATGAATAAACAGTGGGCATGAAACCTCTTTTGGCTTATCTGTCCTAATGAATTATGCAATACTACAGCAGGAGCACTAAAACATGACTATGTGTAATTCTAGACCATTTGGTAGTCCCTGGCATAGATTTGCTAGGCCAGCTAGGACTCTCTTTAGACATTTCTCAGGAATACTTCGGGAGTAAACATGGGCCACAAATTATTCCCAGCAGAGAGTTTAGAAGCAGTCAGCTGATTTTCAAGGAAAAAGTTTAGTATGGACAAAATTAGATCATGACAGTTGATCTCAAGACTGAAGGCATCTTTTAGTCTGCTAATACAGAAATAATGTAGATGCTCAAATGAAAACCTCAGAGAACCAGAATCAAAGATACCTAAATCTCAGGTCTGCGGGAAAACAGGGATGGTGTGTATGATTGTATTATTCCTCTTCATTCCTCTCTGGTACTTGGTATAAAGGGATACAACTTACTATTGTTTTCCTTTATACCATATATTGTTTTTCCTTATCCCATCAGCTACAAAATCACATATAAAAAATCACCCCAATCTGTTAACTGGATTGTAAAATGCATCACCTCAGAAGTTTGGTGTGCATAGTCTTCAGGTTACCTCTATTTGGCTTTCTCAGTGTAGGGTTTTTGTACATGTACCTTAAAACCTAATTCCACAAGACTGTCTTTTCCAATAGTTTGCTCCATAAATTAAAATAGTTCAAATACTCATCATTTATTTTCATGTTATTTTAAATTTTTCTAAAAGGTTCAGTGAGACTTAGGTTCATATTTGTTTGTGTTTTTGTTTGTTTGTTTTTCTGTTTAAAATCTCATATGAACACGCTTATCATAAATTATTCCATTAATGAAAGATTTCCCACTAGGTTTAGTTCTATCCTCACTTTCTCTGCTCTAAGATTGTAGTGACTCCAGTAAGGTTACACAGATCAGCAAGAATGAAAAATTAACGCGCAGTCAAAGAATGGGTCTTCTTTTCACATTATAGCCCATTTGGATTTATACCAGTATGATCTCATAACAAGACGGCAGCTCCTTAGTTATTCTTTCTTTTTCCCTTCGTTCACTTAATTTCTGCCAAAACTGGTGACTTCTTCCTTAGAAGGCTCACAGAAGCCAACTAGTCTTTCCCTATATTCCCCTAGCTCATGAGAGATATTCTCCTTGTATACTACTACCCTATTTCTTACAGCATTTCATCCCTTTCACTTTCTATGTACAAATGCTAAATTTTCCACAGAGGAGGTGCCCTGGAGGGGAGTTTTGCTCACACCCAAGAAGGGATGTCAGTTAATATTTGGACATGATTAATTAACAGTAAACCCTAAGGCAAACTTTGCTATTATGAAAATAAGACAATATTCCAGATTACATGAGTGGCTGCCTATATAACAAAGTTACCCAGATGCTTTGGAATCAACAAAGATTTGTCACAGATATATAGGAAGTTATTATTTTATGAATTTCATGTTCAGATGAATTACCCTTGTCCTTCTTAGACATTATAGGAATGCGTTAGGAATAGATCATTACTTGAATTCCCTCTCTGATATTTTCAAACATTATTATACCTTTCTGATTTTACAGAAAATTATTTGGAGTTCATATTCTTTTCCTAATTATACTATTTTCCTCATAAGTAGCTCATTGGTACTTTACCACAAAAGTGGAATCCCAACCTTATGTTGCAATGTATGCAAACCTCTAATAATATTTGTAGCTCTCTCTTGTATGGAACATAACCACAGCATGACAAATAGAGCCACATCATATCATGGCTCAGCTTCAGAAAGAAATAAAAAATAGTTTTTTTTCTAGAAGAAACTAAAGGATTTAATTGTGTAGAAAAATTACAGTTACAAATATTTCAAGAGAGTGTGGATACTGGGATAACTAAATGAACTCTGCAATGAAGGCCTACAAAATGCACAAGCAGAGACATACACATAGATTAAATGTGCTATTGAATCTGCAAAGCCAAGATGTGGTCAGAACCTTTATTTTATGTCTTATCTGAAATAAATGGGAAAAGGCTTAATAAGTCTTCATTATCACAGAAAATTACTTGTTTTGTTTCATAAAATAAAGATGTCCATTTCTTTCTGCTAGGGAACATTGCAGAACATTCCAAGGCAGTAAATCAGTATCCTAAAATGCTCTATCACTGTTATTCATGTATTTTCATCTACCTCAAGCCTGGGTCTAGAAGTATTTGGAGACATTGTGAAATCATTTCTTCTGATTAAGAGGGAAAAAAAAAACAACAACAACAAAAAAAAAACCTTTGTTAGGAGATCAACTAAAACTTTTGTTATGTGTTACCTTTTCAACAGAAGAATTTGAGAGAATAAAAAATGAACTCTTTGTAGAACAAAGAAAAGAGAAAAAGAAACTTAGGCACAAAGAAGCTTAGGAAAGTTTAAACCAGAACAATGTGGCCAAATAACACAGAAAGGTAGGCTTTCAAGATTTGATTCCTCTTCTAAGTTCTACAAATACTCTTTTTTTTTTTTTTTTTTTTTTTTTTTTTTTTTGTGAGGCATTGTGAATGGGCTGGGAATGACAAACTATGTGTTTCACACCTGTAACTCGTAAACCTCTAAACCTAACTTGGCAAAGAATGAGTTAAAGCTATCAGCAAACACCATACTGAAATTTCAAGACAGATCTTTATCAATTGTGTGTCACCAATTCATAACATAAAACATCTTTTCAATTCTGACATGTGAACATCTGTCCTTTTCATTTTAGAATGGTTCCATCTCTAATGATAAATTAATTCAATAACAGTTCATAAGCTGTTATTTTTGTAGATTCTTGAACCTTATAATAAGTGAACAAAAGAAAATTCAACCGGAGAACAAGAATTTTCCACTGGGAAATTCTCAGTTGATATAAGTTCTCTCCAGTTTCATAATGCTACCATTGAAATGTGCTAAGGTCAGGGCAAAATGCAATAGAGGATCATTTTGCAGTTCTCCCCAATGTAAAATCTTTCAGGCTATATCCCAGAAATATACCTAGATTTCTGGGCCAAGTAATAGTTAAGTGCTACTTGCGTACACATAGTAGAGACCAAGGGGCTCTTTCAGATCACACATTCTTTTTAACCTACATGTAAGAATGTGGCTCACTGCTACATGAGCTGCTGTTGCTAATTTGAGTTTCCTAACAACAAAACCAAAGCTGAGACAGGCTCGAATGTGATATGTGGAGCAGCACAGATACCTGAAAGATGCAGACTAAATCTACAAGTGTGATATCTCAAATGTGACCAGACAGGGAAGTGAATCTGTTATATATATATTATATATATATACATATGCTTTTTTGATTGTTTGTTTTTTTCATAAATATATATACATACATATATATATGTACACTCTGTCATTAGGGGCTCCAATTATAAAATCGAGAATAAAATTATTAATTTATAAATTCATTATCTGAATGACAGGAGAGTGCACCCTCAGAACATTCACAGATGACACAAAGCTGGGAGGAGTGGCTGATTCATCCAGAGGGACCTCAACAGGCTGAAGAAATGGAATAACAAGAATCTCATGAAGTTCAACAAGGGGATGTGGAGAGACATGCAGCTGGGAGGAACAGACCTATGAACCAGTACATGCTGGGGCCCATCCAGCTGGAAAACAGCTTTGCAGAAAAGGAACAGGAGCCCTGGTAGACACCAAGTTGAACATGAGCCAGCAATGTGCTCTTGCTGCTAAGAAGACTAACTGTATCCTGGGTTGAATTTGGCAAAATATTCCAAGTGGGTCAAGAGAGGTGATCCTTTCCTGCTGCTCAGCACTGGTGAGGCTGTACATGGAGAGCTGTGTCATGGATGTGGACATACTGGAGATACTGGAAAAAATCTGCTTTTAACTGTTTTTTCTGCAGCAAGTTCTAGAAACACAATCTGCCACTGAGGGAGAGAGAGGACATCCCTCACCAGCAGTAGCATCACTTTTCCCTTCCCTTCCTTTTTCTCTTCCTTTCCTGTTCCCCTCCCCTTCCCGTAGCCAAATACTGAACAACTCTGACCCTCCATAGCTCCCTTCCTTTTTTTTTTTTTTTTTCTTTCTCCTCTCTTTGTGATTTTCTGTGGCAGCAAAGGTCCTGCCTCACTTTTGGAACTTACAAGCAGCAAAAGCCAACTTTGTTCCCACTTCTAAGAAGGTCATTGCAACATATACAAATGGGATTCTCTAAGCAAACAAACAGAAAAGCACCAGTTTTGCTTGCTTTGGAGCCTCTGTTAATTGCAGTTTCTGTCCAGCTGTAATGCTTTGTTTACAAAGCCTCTTTGCTGTTCTCTGCCTCCCCTACAAATGTTGTTTTGACATCATGGTCACCAGGTGCCCCACCACCCCTTCCATCAACAGACACTTATGCAGCAGATGGTACAAATGGGTTGGCAATAATTTAGTGCCTCAGCATTGGAGTGCCTTGTCTGGTGTTTGTAATGGTGACTAGACAGAGTTAATGACAGTAGCTGGGAAAGAAATAATAATGATTAAAAAAATAAATACTGTAAGGGTACATTTTCAAAGAAGCAAATAGCTCTTCCATGAACTGGATGCTCTGATGAAAATCACTGTTCTTAAAAACCATGATCTATATTCTGTAGGAACAGAGGTTTACTTTAGAAAGGTGCCTTCAGCTTAATCATGTTAACAATGTCAAGACTTCCCTTATCTCCTTTGAACATTATAACACCAATAACACTGTTATTATCTTCTGCCTTAAATCATAAGACTATGGCTAATTCAGGTGTGATGCTCTAAGAATGGAAAGGAAATAAAGCTAGCAATGATTCATCGTGCCTTTCATTACACCAACAAATAACTATGTACTACATACATACTGAAAGGAATAATTTTAATTATAACCCAATGGAAAATACTTTTGGATGTTTTTTAGTCTCTAGTTTAGTTTTTGCTACAAAATATGATAGCACAACCATTTTTTTGTTGTTGTTGTTTGGTTGGTTTTTTTTGTTTGATTGTTTCTGTTTTTCCTTTTGTTATAAGCCAATATAGAGGTAGAGGACAATATAATGTGAATTACTGTAAAAGTTCAGAGGTTTTGGCATGCAAGGTTCCAATATCATCTTGACTAATCTACAGCAAAATGTAGGTCACTCAAGAGTGAGAAGTGAGTTAAAATTTGCTCTTTTACATTGATGCTGGTTTCTTCTTTGTTAAATAACTCACTTTAACCATTTTCATCCATTTTGTTGCTTCTAAATTGGAGATAATATTCCTGTCATTTACTGTAATGATTAATTAATCACTTCAAGTCACTTGGGATTTGAAAAGGTGTATGTATGTGTATAACTTCACACATAAATGTTACTTTGTGTGTTAGGCATAAAAGATGTCATTCTAGCACTGAAATCAGCACTGAAATTTTGAGCAAGAAAAAAAGATGTCTTGGGAATTTAGGCTGTCAAATTCAAATGACTGTCTTATTTCCCATCTCCAAATTATCTCTAGATATGAAGTTCTCTCGAAATCATTTCCCTCAGAAGACTCAAGAAGCTAAGGTTATTGATATTGAAAAAAAAAATCATATTGCTTTCCTTTTCCAGCATGATAAGGAGTTTTTTGTATTTTGATTTGTGGGGTTTTGTCAGACTTTGTATATTATACTGCAGTCTGGGCCATTGAGTGGTGGTACAACTCAGTTCCCACCATTGCTTCTATGAGGGCAAGAAACAGGGAGAAATGAAGAAAAGTGTTATTTTAAGAGAAAAGTCAGTATGGATTCATTTGGGCTTCTTCAGGAGCACCGTTAACCTTCAGTACTCTGTATTACCACAGGAAAGAATGGGCAAATGATCACTGAAAATCTGGTAAGCTGTTCAGAGCTGTTTTCTGGGAGTGCATGTGTAATCATGAGTCAAACAGGAACAAATAATGTAGTTCTAAATATATATATATATATTCACAGACTTCTTTTCAGAATAAGAAAATAATAAAATGTGAATAAAATGTTGCAATTAAAAAAAAATGGATTTTAACTTATTACTGGACATAGAAAACTTTCCTCTTCTATATTCACAATGTGATTGAGTCAAAAAACAGTAATATTTTGTTTCCTACTTCTTGCTTTTAAGCTGTAACTACATATACTTTTACTTCAGTGGAAGGCAAAAACAAACTAGAGAGTAAACCATGGCATACATTTCCAGCTCAGCCTCACATTCTTGCATGATCTTGGGTAAATAATTTAAATCCACCATGGCTCACTTCCCCATCTGTTGATCAAAGGTAACAATATTACCTTTCCCCTGCCCTTTCCCTGTTACTTTTGTCTAGACTGAATATAGTGAGTTGAAAATTTCCAAGTAAAATACTCTTCTACTAGATTCACCAGAAATTAAAATTTTGAAGAAATGTGTCCATTACACTGAATTTTTTGACAAAGAAACCAGAAGGATAGGATATACACCCTGATGTCCAGTGGTACCCTTTTGGCAAATCAGTTCTGCTTGTCCATACATGTCCCAAACCTTTGGGATGAGTTGGTTTTTACAGGTTCACCGATTTAATAGCTGATCACATAAGTAAAAATGCAGATTAATCATTTTACAGGTCAGTCCAAAGCTCCTTCTCTAGCTTCCCTTAAATAGCACAGTCTGATTTCCAGTCTTTGCAGAAAACTTCTTGTGTTGACTTGAATATGTTGCTTATTCTCAGAGCGTCTTTGACTTCCCAGCTGCTTTTGTGGTTCTTTTCACTGGCTGTATATTGCATAGACAGGTAAGCTGATCATCTGCTCTTTCCAGGTCATTTTCCACGGTGATCTGGAGTACCTGTAAACATTTGAGCTTTAAGAAACATTCAGTCCTAGTCCAACTTTGTAAGCATGGAAGCATCCTTTGCCTTCAAAATAGGTGTTATTTTTATACAGTTGTAGAATCACAGAATGTTTTTTGTTGGAAGAAATCTTTAAGATCATCTAGTTCCAACTCCTCTACCATGGGCAGGGACACATCCCAACAGCCCAGGCTGCCAAAAGCCCCATCCAACCTAGCTTTGAACACTTCCAGGGATGGGGAATCCATAGCCCTCTGGGCAGCCTGTGCCAGTGCCTTACCACCCTCACAGTAAAGAATTTATTGTATATCTAATCTAAATCTACTTTTTTTTTTAAAAAAAAAAAAAAAAAAAACATTCCACCTTGTTCTATCTCTACACTCCCTGAGAAAGAGTCCCTCTCCATCTCTCCTGTAGGCCAGCTTTAGGTGGAAGGCTGCTGTAAGGTCTCTCTGAAGCCTCCTCTTCTCCAGGCTGAACAACCCCAACTCGCTCAGCCTCCCTTCCTGGGAGAGGTGCTCCACCCCCTTGATTACCTTCATGGTCCTCCTCTGGATCAATTCAAATAGGTCCATGTCCTTCTTGTGGTGAGGGCCCTGTTGTTACATTCTGCCGTGAAGTGAGGAACAATGAATAATGATAACTCTTAGAAATATTTCCTATGTTAATGCAAAGCTATAAATCAGAATCTGGGGAATGTATGGGAACTAGAGACCTGAACAACAACAAAAATAATATCTAAATAGAAAGAATGATTTCACAGACTTTCTAGTTGCCAAACAGTTCTACTTTCAGTGGGGAATTATTTCCAGCCCTACCTCTCCATTCATTCAAAAAACAAAACAAAGGAAATCAACAAAAAACCTTCTAACCTTCTTGACTGGACATTTAGATTCAGTTCTTATGGTGTTTTTGAGAAATTACATGAAAATTATTATTTTGGGCGGGGGGGAAAGAAACAAGACTTTAGGAGTCAAGAAAGGATGTATTTTACAAATATTGGTGATAAACAAGTATAAACATTGCTCTCTGGTACTTTTTTGTTAAAAGTGTATTTTCCAATAAGACAAATGTACAGAAGTTTAACAGGGGAAGAGATGAGCATCCTTTGCTTTCATCCTCTCTTTTTTGTTTAGTTTGCTTTCCCTGTATCTCAGTGTTTTAAAGGAGGTCTCGAGTTTGTGTATGTGTGTGTATCTGTATGTAATGACATATTAATAACATCTCAATTAGATATGCATTGTAATGGGCTCATTAGTATAAATACATGTGATTGGTCTCTGTTTTGCTACAGAACTGAACTTAATCAGTTAAACTTCAAAAGGCAAACTGAAGGATTATGCTTCACCTCATGGGGAAACAGTCCTTTCTTTGAAGTACCTGTTGGCATCCAGAAAGTTCTGTCAAGTCATCAATACATTCTAACTACCTTGGGGTAGTTTCTTTTCTTTTCTTTTCTTTTTTTTTTTTCCCTCTCTGATGCAAAAAGCCTTCCTTTCTCTCATGCAAACACTCTGATGAGCCCAATGAGATCTGGAACCCCAGCTGATGCCCCAAATACCACCATCACAGCCAGAATTAACCAGTTGTCAAACATTTACTTTCAAATATCCAAATGATATAATTTGGTTCAGCACAAAATATAGAACTATAGCTATAAAATAGCTTTGATATTAGGAAGGCTTCCACTCCCAGAATGGGCTTACAGGATGCCCATTCAAGTACTAACCAGGGTTATCCTCATAAATTCAGAATCATTTTTTCTGCTTATAGAAGTAGTTCAATGATTAAATAAAGTCTCACAGCTAAATAATACGCTTGCCTCTTACTACTAACAGTAGACAACTCAGGCATTCTCTCTGTTTATTCAACAGCAACCCACTGTTATTTGCAAAACAAAAAGCAACACAGTGAGAACATTTAAATCCTTTTTTTTTTTTTTTTAAAGCCACACAGACAAAAACAGCCAGTCATTTCTTCCCTGCCAAGTGATTATACAGCCATGTTGTTTGAAAGCTTGCATAATTTACATTAGCATGCCTAAGATCTCAGGTGACTATGCCTTTGAGGCCAGCATGATAGCCCCAGTGGACCAAGATTTGATATTCTTCCCAATATCTGACCCTTTTTTCCTTGTTAATTATAGGCAGACTTCCCTGGCCTGGGCCCGGATCTGCACCTGTTTCCCATCTCTGAGCAGCTGCTAATTAGGTTGCAAATGGTGGGGCTGAGCAGAGCTGGCCACACATGCTTGAGCAGGCTATTGATCAGATTGGCATGCCATGCATACAATAATTACTACCTTCTGAACCCACTTCCCACAATAAAGGCTGCTTCATAGAAGCCACATTTTATTGAAATAAAAATTGTATCTCATACTAATGATATGTAATGATGTTGCTCCAGTATTCCCTTATTCGATGGGGATCACAGAGGATGGATTTTGGATTCAAAACAGCCTTGTACAGGAAGAACTAATAAATTTCTTAGATTATGTATATTTAATGTGGAGGTGTGACTCCAACTGACCATCTAAAAATATAGGAATATTACGAGTTTTTTTTTTTTAATGTTTTTCTCTATGTCATGTATTTATTTATTTATTGGTCCTAGAATAAAGCAACTTCCATATCTTATCTTGAGCATGGAGTTGTGAATGAGCCTAAAAATCTTATACTGAAATGATCCTAAAAATCTTATACTGAAATGATCCTAAAAATTTTAGTTTGATTAGTGGTATCTTTTGTGCTGAAACTCAAAAGGAGGTAAAGGTGATGTGCCAGTATATATCAGCTAAAAAAATATCTTTTCTCTGCTATTTAAAATGAACAGACAATAGTGAAAATATTTTATCTCATCCTGGCATGTAAGTGTATGTTTCTCTCTCTTGATTATAAATGGCATTAAGATATCCATCTCAGATGTAGACTGTTGTCCTGTACACGTCTCAGGTTGTACGAGATTATCCCACACAAAAATGGCACAAAAATAAAACTCCTTTTTCAAAAAGAGAAGGTTGTTGATATCATCATCCTAATCCTGGATTAATACTCATTCCTCACATGGCAGAGGTGTCTTTCCAGAGCCTTTCAGATTGACCTTTCTTTGTATGTTTATCCATGGTGTGGAATTCATTTGAGATTAAGACAACTGAATTTAGGTGTCTACATAGCCATATTTATAGACTTGATAGATGTCTAAGCTTCTGCTATAATTAATGAAAATCTAGTCAGTTAGGGGAGGACAGTTCAGCTGACAAGATTCAATTTAGGCAGTCATCAGTCATTTAAATATATGAATTTACTGCCATTTGAGATGCATTAGGATACTGGAGACATCTAATGGGATATACACAGTATATCACACTGGAACAGACTCCCCAAGGAAGTGGTCACTGCACCGAGCCTGACTGAGTTTAAGAAGCGATTGGACTGTGCACTTAGTCACATGGTCTGAACTTCTGGGTAGACCTGTGCGGTGTCAAGAGTTGGACTTGATGATCCTTAAGGGTCCCTTCCAACTCAGGATATTCTATGATTCTATGATTCTATGATATAGCAAATGCTTTGACGAGGATATGTGATTCTTATGTTCTTCTGGAGTAAGAGCTGGAAAACTGGTGAGTATTTCAAACAGCAGTAGATGTGTTTATGTATTTAACTGAATTAACCCATATTGAACAAATGTCCACTGACTATAAAGGGACCTTTGGTGCCTAGGGAAAATCTAGATACCTATGTGAATGTAACTAAACTTAGTTATTTCATCTGGAGCTGAATACGAATGCATAACCTGTATCATTGTTCAAATATTGGTGTTAAGTGCTGAATAAGATGCTCCAATTCTGTGGCAATATTCAACAACTTAAGCTAATTTTGGAAACCTAAAATTATGTGAATTCCTCCAGAATATATTGGATAGGGAAAATGTCATATAAAGAAGCTCAGCTGACTTGCCTGAACCAGGTAAGGAGGGTCACTGCATGTTTGAAAGGGATCCCAAAGGTATCTTAGACTTCTAGACCGAGTATTATATCTACTGCACCACTCTTCCACCTGGCTGGGATGTGTAATTCCATGTGGTCATAATCATAAATTTCAGGGGATCTTCCATTGAGGTCAGTGAACCATTGTCACTAATGGATTTTATGACAGGACATCTTTCTCCATTATTGTAGGTCTTAAATTCAAGAAAGAAAGAAAAAAAAAATAAACTAAGTAATATTAAAATAAATAAAAATGATTTTATCAGCAAGAACAAGTGTAAGAAGTGGTCTGCAATAGTCTGGGAAACGCATGTGTCTTTACTTGATTTTACATCAACTTCCAATGAACAATAATGCACCCATCACCTGCAAATTGGGCCCAAATCTACAGCCCAGAGGATTCTTCACCAAAGGAAACATTGCAAAGATATTTTTTTTTCATACAATGCAGAATAAGTCAGGGATTTTCACAGATAGAAAATCATGTGAAACTCACCCTATAAATAATTCACTGTGAGTTGTTTACTTGTCTTAGGATCTGCAGGCCAGATTTCCAGCTGGTGTAAATCCACATCATTTTGTTGACTTCAGTGAAGCTATGCTGATTTACACCAGCTGAGTAACTGACCCAATGTATTGATGAAGAAAATTTCATCAACATAATGAGACAAGATACACTTTGAGGAAAAAAAAAAAAAAAGAAAGAGTGACATGTAGTGAAAATAGTATCAAAACAGTTCAACAGCTCTTCACAATCTTAATACATCTGTGGATGGTGCAAACTAGATAGAACCCCCTTTGTGCAAGCTAATAGCACAGTAAGAAACTGCAGCAGGTGAAAACACAATAATGCTCTTCCCATTTTTCAGGAAATAATGATCTGAAACAATAGCTGGCAGCTTAACTCTTGTCAGACTGTTGTTTTACAAAATCCAGCATTTCCTCTACTTTGAATTTGTATTAGAAGAAGATGAATCATTGATGCTGCTGGATCCCCTCATTTTTCATATACAGCAGAACGAATTATTTTCATATAGCATGTCATGAGCTTTCTCTATTTTTACATTTTCCCACTGCAGTTGAATCAAAGTGAATATTTCATAGGGATTCCTTTTTCTGTAGGGTTTGACCATAAATCAGATTTGCTGCAATCTAGCTGCAGAGGTGACCTGTTTTCTCAAAGCTAAAATGGAGAGAGGAATATATATATATATATATATTTCCATACATTCATTCCAAAATACCCTTTTAATTACAGAAATGCATTAATGAATAATTTAAAAAATTGAATTAACTTACCTTTTCTCAAATGTTTAAATACATTAAAATGTTGCATAGAGTTAGCTTGAATATTTTGGACAGACTTGGGATACAGTCTGTCTCAAGTCAAGAAAAGAGGAAAGCAGAATAGTTGATGGGTAAATGTACATCAACACATGACTGGATATGAGTGGTTATATTATAGTTAAGTGCATAATGAAAGATTTAGAAAACTGTGGTCTTGGCTTTAGGCTTAAAGTAATTAGCAATTTTTGCATATATGAATCAGTGGAGATTCTGAATCTAACTTTAGGGGAATTAAAGTTTTTAATATAATCTCTTAGCTTGTGTTCAGAAGCAACGTAGTAAGGAACACCAGGGGATCTGTAAGTACCTGATATAATAAAGCAGTACTTGTATCTTTGCACTTCAGTGAATTGATTCTTCTAGGACTGAATCAGATTTAAACTCCAAATGTGGAAGTTGACTAAGATTTATTGGTAGAAAGTTTATAGTTATGAGGCCAAAGAGTTTTAGGAAAAGTGTTTGAACAGAGAGAAAAATAAGATTAAATGACAACACACATACTGCTGCTTTTTAAGCAGAAGCTTGAGCAGGTATGAATTGATGGACTGTGATTACTGGGATCTGAACTTGATAACAGAGGAAGTTTTTTCAGATGTCTTATTCTTGGGAGACCCTGTAGGATAAATAACTATTATATCCTATCCTAAATAATTATATCCCGGTAGGATAAATAACTATTAATTTCTAGTTGATCATACTTTTTCTTTCTCAAAGAAAGTGTTTCAAAGTCTTCACTGTCTTAAAATGCACCATTATTTACTCTTTGTCTTTTAGGGAGAATCATCTTCTGTGGTTGAGTATTATCCCTTCTTAGGATCAGCTATGAAAATTGAATGTAGGAGTTCCTGAGTTAAAAACATTCATGTTTCCTTCTTGATCTGGAAAACTTGGTCACAATTATCCAAAGCGATAAGATACTGAGAAACCTTTTGGATGGTTCAGCCGACAACTGAAGATACAAATCCAGTACAAATTATCCTCTGGACTAATAAAATGACAAAATGTTATTTTCAAAGCTAGAGGTGTTTAATCTTGTCACTAAAAAGCAAAATGTTTGGATGGGAGCAGAAAATATCTACAAACATCCACTCATCTAAACAAGGATCTCTTGACTTCAGTGATCTATCATACACCATGAATAAAAAAGCACAAAGATTTGCTGAAAATTTGTCTGATTGTGAATAACTCATGAACAAACACGCACTGGCAATTAATGTGCTGAGTACAGTTTTTGCAAGAAATTGTTCACAGACTTTTTTTTTCCTCTCTGATTTTTTTATTATTCTACTTCATATTCACAGCAGGTAAGCACAGACCTTGTCTGTGAGTAAAGTGTAGATGCCTGTTGAGGGATACAGGCAAAACTCATGCACATGCCTGTATACTTGAGCTTTTTCCTGTCCCCTTTTTCAGCAATCTTACCTCTGTTTCCAGTTTTATCTTTTCTTTCTTGCATGGTTCTATTCACCATGTTTTCTTACATTTTAAGATTAGATCTGGAAGGTCTAGATAAGCTTGCTTGTTATTAATGAAGAACATTAATAAAAGGTATGTCTTGACTAAATTTTCTTGTTTAATTTTCAGGTGTGGCTGAACAGACTCAAAAACTTGTTTGTTTATGAGTAGTGACATGGAAATGCCACTAAATATCTTTGGAAACATATTCAAGTGTGAAATGCTCAGAGAAAGAAAAAGAGAACATGTTGTCTGCAAACATCGGTGTAAATACATATTTGGACTTATCTGGGAAAAAAAATAAAAAAAAATAAAAGTCAAACTTTTTAGATTATCCTGGTCATGGGTACACAAAAGGAAGAAAGGAAGGAAAGGTACACAGAGTATACACAAAAGGAAATCAACAAGTTTGAAGAAATTTATGTATAGGTCTAAAAATGTGCAAATCTTTCACAAATCTTGTGAAAATCAGATGAAACTGCTCATGGGTGTTACTTCCTCTATGACTAAGCTCCCCTTTAAGTCAATAACCAACTCTATTTTACCACCAAAATAATAATAATAATAATAATAATAATAATAATAATAATAATAAGCTCTCAAGGATATGTTGAGGATTGCTTCACTTGCTTAATGACATCACAGATTACCTATGGTGACCCTGTATGGTCATGGTGGTAGTAGTATAGGACCTACAGGACACACATGATCTTCTGGTCTGGAAACATAAGATCATGGGGGATAGCGTCAGTCATCTCTAATGGCATGGGTGAATATGTATAGGCAACTGAACTAAAATAACAAAATTATGTATTATGGGAGCTTAAACATGCAATACCGATTCATTCACCTACACTGCAAACACAAAAATTGAGGTGTACTATTCTTAAATTTAACCATAATCTAGGTAACTAGTGTAAAGTGTAAAAACAACTGCCTAAAGATGATTATTTAGTGTCATTTGGGATAACCTGAAGTATTCCACCTGGATTTCAGCTGCAACTCTAAATCTCAGACTAGCAACCACAGAATGTGCAAGTTATTAAACTGAGACACTAAATTTTAGATTGCTAAAATTAGGTTAGACGAATCCTGCTTTTAGGGCTTCATGATCCTACTTTTAAATCTTTTACACCCTATTAATCTGACACGTAAAGGCTAAGACTGGGAATAAAAAATATGCCCTTCATAGACTTCTAAATGAAAGGGATTATTACTTCTCAATAGGAACTAAGGCCTGAGGATATTTTACATCCTGAATTCTTACAAAAGCATTCAATGTATGAGCTTCTGTAAGCATGAAATGTTGCATCTGGACAAAAATGATTTATAATAACTCCAGATTTCTTTGAGAGGCATGAGCTTGGTCATTGGATTGGGTGGAGAGAATGGGATGTATGATATTCATATAGAGGTGGTATCACTTAGAATAGACCATCACTATTTTTGTGTGTTCTTAGCAGTATACTTTCAAAGATTAACTTATTCAAACTCTTATTGAGGTCTGATGCTATTTTTCAAATAATAATTTATTATGTGAAAACTTTCTAGCACCTCCCACTGTTTTAGATTTCTGCAAAATTTCCATTCAAATAGACTATCTAAATGCAACTTTAATTACTCCCTTTAGCTCCTGTATTTCCACTACTAGATTTTGTAATAAAACCAAAGAAAAGATTTAACTAATAGATAGGAGTAAAGGCAAAACAGCCAGATCCAATAGATTACTTACCAGTTTCATCTGAGAAGAATTAAAAATCCCTTCTACTTCTGCTGTTGCTGTAGTACCACAAAAAAGATTCTAGATACATAAAAAGTGAAAATGAATGCCATATTGATGCCTAGAAAACAATTAAAATCAACACCAGACCCCTTTTCTTGAAGTTCTTGTTATATAAGAATTTTGTAGAATAAGACCAGTCAGTCTCACCTCTGTGCCAGCAAGATCATGGACCAGATCATCTTGGAAACTGTATTAAGGCACATGGAAAACAAAGAGATGACTGGTGACAGCCAACTGAGAAAAAAATTGTACCTGACAAATTTGGTGACCTTCTACAATCTAGTTAAAGCACTGGTGAATATGGGAAGAGCAACTGACATAATCTACCTGGACTTGTGCAAAGCATTTGAAACTGTCCCCCATGACAACCTTGTCTCTAAATTCGATAGACATAGTTTTGATGGATAGACCACTTGGTGAATAAGAAACAGGCTACACACTCAAAGAGCTGTGGCCAATGGCTTGATGTCCAGGTGTAAACCAATGATGAGTGGTGTCCCTCGGGGTTCAGTGTTGGGACCGGTGCTGTTTAACATCTTTGTCAGTGAGATGGACAGTGGAATTGAATGAACCTTCAGCAAGTCTGCGTTTGACACCAAGCTGGGTGGTACAGCTGACACATCAGAGGGAAGGGATGCCATCCAGAGGAAGCATGACAGGCTTGAGAGGTGGACCCATGAGAACCTTATGAAGTTCAACAAGGCCAAGTGCAAGGTGCTGCACCTCAGCCAGCATCAAAAGAAACATAGCTAGCAGGTTAGTGGAGGAATTGTCCCCATCTACGCCATTGTTGTGAGACTACACCTGGAGCACTATTTAGCTCTGGGGCCCAAAGCATAATAAGGAGCTATTGGAGCATGTCCAGAGGAAGCTACAATGATGTTCAGAGGGCTGGAGCATCTCTGCTATGAAGTGATGCTGAGAGCGTAGTGGTTGTTCTGTCCAGAGAAGAGAAGGCACTGGGGAGAACTCACTGCAGCCTTTCACTACCTAACAGGGGCCTACAAGAAAGCTGAAGGAGGACTCACTACAGGAGGACTGTAGTGATAGGATAAGGAGTAATGGCTTTAAACTTTAAACCTCTAAAGCAGGTTTAGATTAGATATTTGGAAGAAATTCTGTACTATGAGGGCAGTGAGGTGCTGGAACAGGTTGCCCAGAGAAGCTGTGGATGCCCCATCCCAGGAAGTGTTTAAGGCCAGGTTGGATGGGGTTTTGAACAACTTGGTCTACTGGGAGGTGTCCCGGCCCATGGCAGGGGGATTGGAACTAGATGATCTTTAAGGTCCTTTCCAGCCCAAACCATTCTATGATTCTAAGAGTCTATGATACTATGATTCTTTGATTCTATGAAGATGGTGGTCAATGTTATGGTTTCTAGTATTCCCTCAGCAATATATTCCATTTTATTTATTGGTATCTTGGAAAAGGAACTACAGTGTTTCTTTTTTATATAGATGAGATTCCGTTACACTAAAAAAAGTTATTGGACACAACTTTGTAACAGGGCACAGAAAAGATGGAATGGGACAAGTTGCCAAACAAACCAGAGCTGAAGATCTTGATATTTTCAAACAAATGAGTCAAACTTAAAATTGCATTTTTTTCTAATAGTTTTCTAATTATTGGAAAACTGGATAATGAAGTTTAGGCTGTCACAAGGCTTTGAATTTATGCATCCCATCTTCTTGGGTCCTTCTGACCTTGAATATACATGACCCAAAGGGTTCACATACTCACACAGCTCAAATATTATTTTCCAAAATCCAGAGGATACCAGTCACAAGTTCTCTTCTCTTTGGGCTTACTGGACATTATGTAACTCTCCTTAGTGTTACCAAGAGCTATATGCTCTGTGCATTAATATTTAATCTATTTCCTCTTTCTTTTCTTTAGAAGCTAATTTTTAGAAGTTTTACATAGTGGTATTAAGGAGAGACTGGTTATCACACAGGACTCCTGGATCTTCAGTTCACCAAAACATAGGCATTTTTTACCACTTGTAATGTGGATAAAAAGGTAGAAGACTGGATTTCCAGCTAAAACACAAGCTAGGATTCAGAGTAACTTGATTGCATTTCTAGCTCGAAATAATCAATATGACCAAATGTAAATTAATCCCATCTTGTTTTCAATCAATAAATAAATGAATCAAGGCTAAAAATATTTCATTTTTTTATCCTTCCTACTTAGACTCGGTAACTAAAATCAAGTCTAGGATTGACATCTAATTTCTACCAATATTAAAAAAGTATCTGAATGTGCCATATAGCCAAAAGGAAAAGGCGTGCAACTAAGAACACCTTCAGAGGAGGGTCTTCTCTGCCTTACTGAGGTGTTTAATCTGAACAAGGAGATAAAAGATGAGGCAAATCTCTTGAGCAAGAAACTGATCATAAAATACCTAAGTGCTAAGGCTAAATAAAGAATAATATATATATATTAAAATCTTGAGCTAATATTTGATTTTATTTTTTTTTTTTTGCATTGTTTGCACTATCAGGTACAAACACATGTCCACTTGACAATTTTTTTTAAGTATAAACTGTAACTGTTTACTCTTCTGTTTCCAAACACAGACTAGAAGGCTACGGGGTTAAGACTCAGGAGACCTGATGTATTTCATGGCCAATCCACTGCATACCTATCAGGACACTATCTTCTGGTTTTGTGTCACTCTTCACACTCTCCTCTCCCAAAAATTCAAATGCAAAATCCTGTATTTTAAGAATTTAATATATTAAATTATCAAAGATTATTCATGTCAGTTTATCCCATATTTGAATGTTTTCTTCTACAAGCAATGGTAGAGAAGGCTTCATTCTACTGCTACAGCTCTTTCTTGAGTATTACTTCTTTCGGCATCCAACATTATTTGTCACCTCTCTTCTTACTTCAGTGTCACTTTAGGGAGTCTTAGACTTCTGACTTGGTGCCTTCTCTTCTTTTAACACCAGCTCCATTTAGCTCCTCTATCCTCCTTTTCAGTGTGACCACATCACAAGATGAGGAAATTAAGAGGAAGATAGATAGCTTCTCTATGGCCTTGCAGGACTCCTTAGTCCTTTGTCCTAATTGGATAGGCAAAAAAATAAATAAATATGTACAGTTGAGAAGTGTCCCAATGCATCATCATAGAATCTGGAAAAGATGAAATGAAAATTGCAACTAAACCATTTCCATGAAACTTAAATTGACAGATGTTTTCCTAATTTATTATTATCTTCAGTGATAGGTCCTTGATAATGAAATAGCTTATCTATTCCCAAGCAAGTTTTTCTTAAAATATTTTCTTATACACCAGACTTGTTCTTAGAAGGGAATAAGAATTCTTGACATGACATAATGCCTCCAACAAGCAGTCTCAGTGTTGCCATGTTTAAGTGAGGATCCTTAGAAGATTCTCTTGTTTAAATAATACTATTTTATTTTCAAACTTAAAGAGTTATCCAGGTACAATATCTAGAATTCATTAGTGTTAGCTGTACACATCTGGAACAGGATTCAGTGTAAAATAAAGGTCACAATTAGGTTCAACTAAATCATATGGCTCAAGTATCATCACCCAAAGCTCCTTTATGCTCAAGGGAAACAGATGCTTCTAATTGTAACTCATATGATACTCCATGCATTTATATATTTTTTTCATTTGTTCTAAGATGAGATGAAGCACCTTCCAGAGACAAAAAACAAAAACAGAAATAAAAAATAACGGCACTGTGACTTCTTTGCAATCTCTGCTGCTAAACTGCAGACTAAGAGAGGGTGTATTTCTGAAGTTACCTAAGAAAACCTTGCCTCCAAGGCATTAAATTTTACTCAGCACCATTATGAAGTTAAAGAATGAAGATTCTGTCTTCTGATTACTACATTTAAATTCTAAATCCAGGAGTTCCAGTGCTTTCTAAAATACATAATGTACAAAATCGCTCCAGCTTTTCTCTCATATCTCTATTTCATTGCTATGACCACAAAGAGTACTCTGCATTCCTGTCATTTGTAGTTAAGACACAGGTCTCTGCATTTTCCTCCTAATTACTCTACCTTCTCCATCCTCCCCGACTTGTGTAATCCACTTAATTTCACCTACCCTTCACTGCAAGGGATCTCGGTATTATTTTATACAGTGCTTTGTTGTAATTTTAACTCTACTATAATATCGTTATAGTGCCTGAAAATAATAGGTCCTCTACACTGTTTGGCATTTGGGAAAAAAAAAGTCTGTCACAATTCTGAATACAGGCTGAAGCTGTATTTAAACCAGAAGTCCAAGTCTTAAAAGTAAAAAAACTGTTAAGGGGTATTAAGCGGTAAATTTTTAAAGAATTAAAATGTTGTATTAAGGTATTATTTTATTATTAATTACTTTCTCAATCATTTCATTTAGACTACTGTATTATATTGAGATATTAAGTATTTATCATGTATCTATTTTGTACTAAATTTATCTGTATTACCAACATGCAGTATTTAAACAGTGTAAACATATTTATTTACTTTTAATAGATGAAAACACTGATAATGGAAAAGAAATAGATATCACAGAATCACAGAATGATTAAGGTTGGAAGAGACCTCTGGAGGTCATCTGGTCCAACCACCTGCTCTAACAGGTTCACCCTGAGCCGCTTGCCCAGGACTATGTCCAAGGGGCTTTTGAAGATCTCCAAGAAGGGAAACTCCAGCACCTCTTTGAGCAATCTGTGCGAGGTCACCATCACCTTGCACAGTAAAAATGTGTTTCCTGATGTTCAGAAAGAAACTCCTGTGTTCCAGTTTGTCCCTTGTCTCCTGGCACTGGGCACCACTGAAAAGAGCCTGACTCTTCCCATATATAGGACTCTTTCTCTTTTCCATATACTCCTTCCCCCTTCTCCTACTGTCCTTTTTATCAGCACTCAAGATTTCAGTATTCAGTAAGTATGGGTTTTGGAATGAAAAAAAAAAAAGTGTTATTCAGTTTGTTGTCCAGCTGTCGGAGAGACCTTATTATGACCCTTTAATCGATTATTAAAAGCTACAGAAATAAAGCATAAAAAGACAGTGTTTTCCTTAAACATTTCACTTAACACCTGAGTTCAACTGGTTAGAAATCCATAAATATTGTGGCTGAACTCACAATATTCTATGATTCTATGATGATTCTATAATTCTATAAACTGGCAGTTTACTCAATTGAAGCAACTGTAATAAAAAACTCCTTACCATTATAGAAATTCCCAAGTTGGAAGAGATACACAAAGATCATGGCTCCACACAGGACCACCCGAAAAACAAATCCTGTATCTGAGAACATTGTACAAATGCTTCCTGAACTCCAGCAGGCTCAGTGCTATGACCACTGCCCTGGCAATCCTGTCCCAGTGCCCCACCACCTCTGGGAGCACAATCTTTCCCTAACACCCAGCCTGACCCTCCCCTGTCCCAGCTCCATGCCGTTCCCTCGGGTCCTGTCGCTGACCCCAGATATCAGAGCTCAACGTCTGCCCCTCCACTCCTCTCGTGAGGCAGCTGCAGGCTGCCACGAGGCCTCCCCTCGGCCTGCTCTGCTCTGGGCTGAACAAACCAAGGCACCTCAGCAGCTCCTCACACACCTTCCCGTCCAGACCCTTCACCATCATTGTAGCTCTCCTTTGGATTACTTCTAGTAGTTTTATATCCTTCTTATATTGTGGCACCCAAAACTGCACACAGCACTCAAGGTGAGGCCATATAGCACAGAGTGGGACAATCACTTAACCAGCTAGCAATTCTGTGATCCTATGATACCATGAACTGTAGTTAAAAACAAACAAACAAACAACAAAAAAACTCCTTACTGTTCTCTAAGAAAATGAGAAAGGACAATAGATAGAAAGACGGCATATGCACACACAAAATCACAGTTTAGAGGACTACTCAAAGTTAAAGTGTAATTCTATCATCTTCAGATTAATTTGCACTTTTTCCAAGTCATCTGGTCTTAATCTTCAAAATGTACTGGCAGTTCTAGATCTTTATTTTCCATTACAGAAAGAATTATATTAAATTACAGTTTTGCTTTGGAATCTGTCAATTTAGATTCTCTTACAACACCTGACTGTTACAGGCAGAACCACCCTGCAAGAGAACAAGAACCATCAGTACTGTGATGAACCATCAAAACTACATAAGCCTACTGACAGCTTAAGTTGGGAATTCAGGTAAACCTAGGGATAACCTTGATTAACAATCAATTTGTATAGAAAAAAGCCTTGAAAGTAACATTATTTGGTTATATGTAAAAAGAACGTGATCTAAAACTCATAATGAAATCTCACTGACTTCACTGAGTCCCCTTGTATAACTAATATTTGTACATTAGAATAAATATTATTCATAAAATGTCACATAAACATATGTAAGTACTGATTATGCTCTCTCTGGGTTTCTATACCTACCTCATTACAGAATTCTCTCAGATACTTCCAAGGCAATAAATGATGATTAGGACCTACCACACGTAGGTTGTTCTCATTGTCTCTTGAGAAACATTTGAGCAGAAAAGCATTCAATTTCTGATAGATTTAAACTTTATATATACATACATATTATTATTTTATTCAACCTGCACACTATTTTGAACATAATACAGTTTCATTTCAACCAAATGTTTTATAAAGGTATTTGGGGGACATTCTGGAGCACACTCACTTCAATTCTTATGGTCAGTAGTTACACGTGGCATTAAAGTTGTGCTAATTACAGCTGTGAAATTATTTCTTCCTCAGTATTTGAAATCCTGTGTTTCGAGTCATGCTGTAAGGCAGGTATATGGCACAGAAGAGAAGCCAAGGAACTAAACATGTTGGGAGTGCATTCTATTTTGTCCACACTGTGAAGCAAAGACCCTTCTGCAGGACTGCCATAAGGGTTTTCTTCCAGCCAGCAACTCAATACAATCATATCAAGCATGTAATGTCCAGATCTGTGTAGACACTTCTGCAGTACTAGGATGTAAATATGGGAGGTGCAGCTTCAGAGGAGCAGAAGCTGTCGTCCACTATCTAAGACTTGAGTGGCCTGTGTAGTCTGCTTTAGCATAGCTCTTAGAAACATCTCTGTACTAGAGTGCTGTGCTGTTATGGACAACAGTATTGTCTTCATCTTTGTAAGAGTCCTGGTTTTAGCCAGAAAAAGTGTAAATCAGTCATCAAAGTTTATTGCAAAGGAGAAAGAAAGGGTTTTTAAAAGTGTGATTCATCCTATCCTAATAGTAAAAACTAAACTAGAGTGTATTGTCTCTGGAGGTGCCTGTCTCTCTCTTGACTGCAGAAAAAGTCAAGATGACTGACTGATTTAGAATAGATGCCTAACTTTTAGACAATTATACTTAGACAAGATGACTGCCACCTAAATTTAGCTGCCCTAACTCAAAGCCTTGTTATGTATGCAGAAAAGACCAATAAAGAAAGTAAGAAGTTTCGTTTCACAGGCTGGAAAGTATATGGTAAAGAAGATAGCATTTCCACAAGCACTTCAGTGACACGGGAACCCAAATCTCAGAATATTTCTTATATTCTTGCAAAAATGGAGTCAGTAAGATCAAATGACTTGCATAAAATCACACACCAAGTCCATGTATAAGCAGGAACTGAAGCTGTCCCCCAGAGTCCCAAGCCACTTCTCAAACACAACTCCATCCAGCCTTCCTTTGTCAGCCTCATGAACTGACTAAACATTTATTTAAGCGTCCTTCCCTGTTCTTTCTAAAGGAAAATCTGTGCAGGTCTCTGAAGTTAAGCAACTTTCTTCTGTTTTACAGATTTAAATTAAAATCTATTTAAGAAAAAAACTACAAGAGATAGTGCAATTTTAAAGTCAATTGGCAAACTGATTCTGTCAAGAAAGCTTAGTTTCATTCTGTTTGCTTGCAACAGCTTTTTTTTTTTTTTTTTTTTTTTTTTTTTTTAAAAAAGCGGGTGTTTTTTTTTTTTTTATTAATTTTGGGGGCCAGGGAAGGCCAAAACACACGCAAAAAATCTGTGGCGAATAAATTTTTA
>CM021733.1:114830224-114848227 GCA_011075105.1 Heteronetta atricapilla
TTTTTTTTTTTTTTTTTTTTTTTTTTTTTTCCATAACTCTGCTGTTCTTGTTCTTTTAATACATTTGGGAGGCCTGTCAAGGCCTATCCACTCTCTAAATAGCTTTGCAGATTAAATTTTTAACTCTACTCTCTTCATGCAGATGTATATTTCTGACAAAGAATTGCACTGACATGTCATCTCCCATCTTTCTCACAAGAGAAGAAATAGCTACGTGCCAGTACTGCTCAAAATTCTGACTCTCCCCATCAAACAATAAAATAAAATAATTATAATTATAAAACCCTGCATCAAGAAAACCTACTCCTTTATCTGAGCCTTTGCTACACTAATATCACTTGTCATAGTAGTTTGGGGTTTTTTTTCTTCTTCATCTTCAGCAACACCAGTAACCAACTAATGAGAAACTGGGGAATATGGGAGACAAGAAAATGGGTTTTGTTGATTTTGTTCCTGCTCCAGACACTCGTGAATTTCTAACCAATAGCAGTGCAGTACTCTAATCTTCCACTCTTATTTTTGCTTGGAATTATTATTATTTTTATATACTTTTTTTTTTTTTTTTTTAATTAAATACCAATAAAATACAACTCCACTGCAGACAGTGCCTGGGAGTAACTAGTTAAAGACTTTTAAATAACAGTTGTTTCCTAGAAGGGGCAGTAGGCAGTAAGGAAGAGACAAATTGCATTCAGTGTACAGAATCCATCCCTGGGTTAGGTATGTATATTAAATGGGTCTTCAATGTGTTGTATGGTTTGTCATCTTAGGTTCAGTTTCCTTCTCCCCACAGAATCAACTGCATGTAAATAGGTCGTTGCTTATGCATAAGTCATTGTTTATGAATTCTTATTATCAAACACTTCTTTGGGACTCGAGATGTTTTTCTGAGATAAATATAGAGCATGAATAGTTGAACATGGAAGAAAAAATACTGGTAAAGATAATGGGAAATCTCTGGGGTAACTCCACAAATGCCCATAGTACAAACGCCCATTAAAGAGTCTGAGCACTTATGGTCATAAATACTTATTCTTGGTGTGGAGAAATCAACAGGAATACTTCATGATAAAGACTATTAAAAAATAAAGGAGGTTGCACTTTCCAGGAGCTGTCATAAAAGCTAGTAGTTACTCTGAAAGCAACTGGAAAATGCCAGTTTTTTTCAGCTGAGGGTATTTTTGCATTCCTGTGCAGTGGTGGGGACAGGAACTAAGTAGCCCACTTCCTCTTCTCATAATATTATCATGTGCTTTGGTTTGATTCTCCCATCCAGAGTTTCAGATTAAAATTTATCCTTATAACTGTGATGCTAAGACATTTTTTCCACAGGTCACGTTACAGAAAAATTTCATTTTTCATTTTATTTTATTCTATTTTATATACTTTGCAGGCAGAAAGAAAGTGTCTTCTTCATGCACAGGGCATGTCATGATTCCTAGAATTATCATGTAATTTTAATGAACAAATTCCCTGTTATTGTAGGGATATTGGCCTTTGGTAACATTTGTACTCTCCCATGCTCTTTGTCATATTACAGCTGAAAATTTTAGTCATGCGCAGCAATCCATGTAGCAAATACCTCCTATTTGCTCACTGCCTCCTATGAGGCAGTGTCTTGTGGCCAACAGCTTATGCTAGGGTGCATAGCTGTCATTTATGGCTTCTTCTAGATGAGGCACCTATTTTATATTGTATGGTTGCCCATTTCAATGATTCAAATAACTCACTCAATAACTCTGAGGGAAAACAAGGAACTGAGACAAGATACTTCACTTTGGATTGTCACCCATCCAGCTGCTCAACCTGACTTCAGATGAAACTTTTTGAAGTAGTGGAGTTCATTACTCCACTGATCACTGTGTCTGACCATTCACTAGAAATTAGTAAAGTCTTTCTCTCTGGAAACAGGAGTTGTGTATTTTTTTCACAAGTGCACACAAGTGCAAGTATTTATTAGCTTTGTACTGGATTTTGTATGAAAGGTACTTCTTGTGTGTGTATGTGTTGTGGTTTAACCTGGCCGGCAGCTAAACACCACACAGCCGTTTGCTCACCCTCCCCCCTCCCTCTCTGGGATGGGGGAGAGAAACGGCAAAGTGAAGCCTGTGGGCTGAGATAAAGACGGTTTATTAAGATAGAAAGTAATAATTATAATAATAATAATATGTACAAACAAGTGATGCACAATGCAATTGCTCACCACCCGCTGACCGATGCCCAGCCCAACCCCGAGAGCCAGCCCCCCACCCTGGCTAGCCACCCCTATATATTGTTCAGCATGACATCAGATGGTATGGAATACCCCTTTGGCCAGTTTGGGTCAGCTGTCTTGGGTCTGTCCCCTCCCAGCTCTTGCTGCCCCCCCAGCCTGCCCGCTGGCAGGACAGAGCGAGGAGCTGAAAAGTCCTTGGCTTAGTGTAAGCACTGCTCTGCAGCAATTAAAACATCAGCATGTTATCAACACTCTTCTCATCCTAATCCAAAACATAGCACCCTACCAGCTACTAGGAGGAAAAATAACTCTGTCCTAACTGAAACCAGGACAGTATGCTATTGACCTAACTTCAATACGTGACAGATGTTAATAATCACAGAAATATAGCAAAGTTTTAAAACATTAAAAATAAAATAAAATAAAATCTTTTTTTTTTTTTCCAGTCTAGTGAAATGTGAACAACTACATGTTTTTGATTGTTCAAACTGACTCAAGAATTTGAGGTGTTATATATGTGATGCTTTTAATATTGGATCATTGAGAGGAGGAATATTGAAATATTTAGCACATGCACAAACCCAGAACAGTCCAGAGCCAATTACAGACATTAGAAAGAGTTGTCTATTAGTATCTATTAGTCAGTCTGCATTGTTCTGCGGTGGTTCCCAATCCTTTGTTTAACCTTTGAAATATATTGAAATATATTGTGATTTGATGGGTGGTCAAATAGGGAGGCTGAAGTAAACAAGGCTTTCAATAGCAGAGCTTCTGAGCCAGTTGTGATGGAAAAGAGAATGAAAGGACTGAAAGGACTGAGTTAAAAGGTGTTAATAGTATTTTTTTTTTTCATATTTCAGCTTTTTTTTTTTTTTTCCCTGATTCATCTGCTACCATGAAGCAGGTGAAGACTTGAAACCACAGCTAAAAAGTAAACTTGACAATTTGTTGAGAAAATGTTACATATGAAAAAGCATCCAAATCTATTTTACTTTTACTCACATCTTCCTTAAGGAATTTCAGTTGAGAACATAAAGTCTGTCAGAAAAATATTTTAGAGGAATAAATCTATCAGCAATAAAATAGTTCCAATATGAGAAAAAATACATATGTGAAATACCATAACATTTGTTACCTTCTATAACCATTTGGGTACAAGGAACTTCAGTTCCACATAATGGCTAACAATACTTGAAGCACTAAAAGCAGGTTATTTCCATTATTTCTCTAATTTCTGGAAGTCTGGGAGGGTTCATAGTTCATGCTGTGGTAAGACTGGAAGTTCAAATGATCCAGTAGATTAGTTGTGCTCAGCACCGTCAGACTCACACACAGAAATCACTGCCTGCAAATCTAATACCTTAAATGAAAATACCTTGCTAAACAGAAGAGGAAAGGGTGAAATCCTAGCCTTTGGAAAAGTGGAGGTACCACTATGTCATGAGAGGACACTTGAATGACATAGGAGGTGTAAGAGTGGAAAGGTCTCATTAACATGGGGATTTCAGGGCACAACTTGCTGATTTATTTACTGAGGAGCTAATTTTAACTTTTCTGATTGAAGTCATTATTACCACTAGAGGAGAAAATCCAGATAGTGATTCTGACAGATTAGAAAAGGTAAAGGTTTATATCCTCACATCTATTCTATTTCTCGGTGTGTTATTTAAAATGTTATTTTGATTTTGACTTTTTTCTCTCCTGTTTTTTTTATTTTTTATTTTTTTTTAAGATGAGCTGTCAGTTCACTTTTGTGAGAGATGCAATCGCTGTTATGCCACCTCTTCTGAAAGGTTTAAGCCTGGTACTTGATGGCAAAGCAGATCTGCACACACAAGCAGATGTACGCTTCACTTTGCCTAGGTTAGTTATACTCTTTATGGCATTTGTAAATTCAGGCACAGAATGGTACATAAGAATAATAAACAAAAATGTTGTTACATTTGACATGTTCCCTACACCCATTTGTCTCTGCCTTGATCTGTTCCTCTTTGAACCTGTTCTAAGTCAGACTACCTTGTTCCATGTTATTTCCCTTCATACAAATATCATTTTCCATTGATCTTGACCATAGTAATTAAATATTTTCTCAAATAAATGAATATTATTGTTTCTACCATGACCTTCTTCATCTGTGCAAGTGTTTTAGGCAAGAAATCTTCTACTCCCTTTTTGGTGCAAACTTGACCTCTGTTGTCTTAGTTGGAAAATGCACTTGATTTCTAACAAGAGCTTTTCAAAATGTAACACTGTTGATTTGTTGGATAATGAAATCCAAATTGTTCCACAAAAAAAGGTGCAATTATACAGCGTGTAATACACAAATAAATTGACTTAATGTTACATTATAATGAAAACTGTGCAAAATCCTCTACACAAGCACAATAAAATAATAAAAAGTAATAGAACAGGTAATAGATGTAAAATAAATGCTAAAAAAGTAGTTCAAATCATTTTCATACCAGTCAAAAGATACTGAGAAGGGTGCATCCAATCACAATAAAACACCAGAATGAAACACTTCTAAATAGTAATATAAATTTTTGTGGACACTTCATGTCCCATGATGTGGAATTGACATATAGTTTGATTTTCTTTTTCCTAATGTAAGCCACAGTTTTACAGTCCTAGTGAAAACATTTTATTGCTGGGGATGTATTAGACATGGTTCATTTCCCTTCTCAGTATGGCTTTAATTTTCCACATCCATGGCTTGACACAGACCCAAACACCAGAAGATGGTTGTCTGCTATAAACTGTTTGGTTTTCTTTGATTGCTTTACAATTTAATCTATAGTTCATTCTATTAACCCTTTCCATTTTAATGCCACAGAAATCTTCCCCCTCTCCTTAATATAAAGATAAACTTCCCCTGAAACATTTATGCTCCAATGTCCAGAGGATTACAAAGAGAATAGGAAAGAGAGTGGTACTGAGGGTTTGAACAGTCTCCTTCTTAACTTTTCTATGGCCTTATGTAGTTAGTGAAATAATTGAATGCAACACAGCAACAAGGTTTTCCCTTCTGTTTTCATAATACATTCATAATTATTCATTCATTTAGTTTGGTCATATTCATAGCAATGTGCAGAGCCAAGAAAGTGCCACTATCATTCTAACTTTCTCCTCAATCCCTGCTCTTCAGGGGGAAAAAGAAAAAAAAAAAAAGAAAAAACACAACTTTCCCGTCTGCAGTGTTGTCACATCCGATATCCAGTTCCTTCCGGCAGAGAAAGTGTATCTGGGAGGGTCACCAGATCAGCCTATGCCTCGGGGCTCCTCGCCTAAAGTACAAAAGACTCGACTCAACTCACGTTAGTCATCTAGGTGGCCTATCGGTGGTGACGGACTGCCAGCTCGGTCTGTGGGCTAGCCGTGATAACTGCCTTGAAATGCTAAGTGCTTAATTAAGGACCTTTCATATCAGTTATTGAGGGCTCCATCTCCCATAGCCCAGGGCATTGTACTTTACAGAGGACTCCCCAGAGCCACAGCCAACTTTATTGCAGTGACAAGTTTAAAAAAAAAGAAAAAAAAAAAAAAAGAAAAAAAAAAAAAAGGAAAGAAAGAAAAGAAACAAGTGGTTTTAATCCTCTTGCAAGCTCCCAAAATCTAAATACAGGCAGACCTGAGCCGACATCATGATCCCCCTACTAAAAATACATTTTTTTACTGTTAATGAGAATACTGCCTGCTCGCATTTTGGGTAAGGTAGAGAGTCATCCCTGACAAGATGATCAGACCACCTGTGTTAACACAAAGTGATACTTTGCAATGTGTATCTTTTCATTTCCCTTAGAATGCTTACTCCTAGCTAAAGGGATATGTTTATTTAACAGCAGGGAAAAAAAAAAAAAAAAAAAAAGAGATGTTTGTAGCTAAACCTTGTATAATTAATATTTGCTTTTCATAAACATCAGATCTGTCAGGGAAGAAGTAGTTCACAACTATCTAAATAGCTGAGTATAGGAAAGAAATACCTTTTGTTTCTGTCTGCAGTAGAAAAACGGTGTGAGAATAATCACTCTACTTTTGATTACTTGTGAGCGCATATCTATGAGCAGTAACTCCACTGAAGTCATTAAAGTTACATCGCTGCAAATACGCCATAAGGAAAATCAGAGTCAGATCCAAAGCTCTTCTTCAGGAGGTTTATAGATAAGATAAATAAAAAGGGTACATTTCTTAATGTCTACCAATTTCTTACCAGTATCACTCTTAATTTACAACAGAGTAGAAGTTAAGAATCAGGACAAAGGACAAAATGTTGCTTCCAATTCTTTCAGTGTCAATTCAGAGGACAACCTGTCATGTAGTCCTGGTTGAATTTTCAACAGAAACCAACTAAATCAATCATAATAAGAGGGCTAATTATAATCTTAATTACTGCCACCACAGTGTAGCTTGGGACAAGGACTGAGTGAAAAAACAAAATACTTAAATCCTGAATCTGCTGAGGGAAGATCTGCTTGGGAAAAGCCCCTGAAAGTCAAACTTAACTTTGCAGAAACAGTCACGAGCCTGCAATTGGTCTGGTCCAGTGATAAATTCTGGACAGAACCATGCAAATATCCAAAGGCACATACTTCTCCCATGTCCCATCTGAGAATGTGTATATGTTGCCATCATCCCCAGCAAGCTTATCTGCTAAGCCAAGCAGGTAGAAACAGCAAAATAACTATATGAAATAATCATATATTTTCTCCAATATTTTTTTTTCTCTCTTTTTTTTTTGTTTTGTTTTGTTTTGTTTTGTTTTGTTTTTAAATCAACTCACTCAGAGTCCTTAGATGTACCTCTAGCTCTTCACGTTCTGCAGCTGTTTACTTGCCAACTGATGGGGAATCAGTGATTGTCTAAAAGCCATATTTAAAAAGCAAATGACAAGTAATAAAAGAAAAACAGTTCTTAAACTTAACTAGAGTAATGTGTTATCAAAACATCTGCATATTACAGAATCTTTTCCTTGGTCTGTGTATGTACTATAAAACTTATTTATGTTAATCACCTTGTTTATATGTTATATTTAAATTTAAATATACTAAATACACTAAATATAGATTACAATTGGTATTCTGTACTGTATACAGTTTTTGAGTATACTAAATTTAAAAATAGTATACACAGTTTCTAATGTGTCATAAATAGTTTGTGAATAGTAGTTTAAAAAAAAAAAAAAAAAAAAAAAAAAGACTAAACTTATCATCCTGGAGCTTCCACAGTTTCCCAGTGAGACTTTAGTCAGGGTTTAAGTAGCCAAGGCCAGTATTATCTGAGATACACATTGCTTACTGCATCTAGGAGAGATGCAGCACTTTTCTTCATATGAAATATTCTCACAATCCTTCTACACTTCACAGTCTCCAAATAAAAGAGAAAAGATTAAACCTATTGCTTTCTCATTGTGGTGAGATCCTTTGAAATGAAAAAAAAAAAAAAAAAAAAAAAAAAAAAACTGTATAAATGGAAGATGTGATTGCTTCTTTATCTAAATTTGTAATTAAATCACTTCTGTTTCAAGGCAGAAATCAGGGAGCCTTCTCCTTGTGTACAGTTTTTCATGCCTAATTTAACAGATTATATTTCTCCCACATCCTGTGACAGTTAAATAAACAGACATAGGAAATATCTTTAAAATCATTTAAGGTTCTCCATTAAGAAAAAATAAATAAAAATAAAAAAGAAAGAAAGAAAGAGTATGACATACTGAAAAACACAATATACACCCAGAAAATTTGAATATTATGACCATTGTTTAATTTCTGAGACCAGGTTACCAGTAAAATTATTGATAATTCAGAGCCTGAGCATCTGTGCTCACTCAACAGTGTGATAGTGACAATTATTAACTACAAAACTGTTCGGTGGGTAAGAGTAAATAAGCTATCACCATGGAGCTGCACGCGCGAGCGGCATTCCTCCGGACCGTATTTTACTACAGCAAGCTCCACCTGATGACAGCTACAATCAACAGTGGCTCCAGGCAGCTGCTTTGCTGCAGGCCACATTCAATTATGTCGCCCTGCATTAGTCCCTGGCGAAGCTGTCACCTTTCAGCCTGTGAAGTGATAGCATGAAGAGTCTCCTGAAGTCTCTGCAGTTCTGCCTTCAGTGAGGGGAGTAAGGGAAGCAATGTGAAAAAAGACCATTAGCACTGTGACTGCTTGCAGAATTCATTTTGCTCATGGAGGGGGAGTGGGGGTGGAGGGGAAGTAGGTGAGCTAGATTCAGAAAAGTTGTCTAGTGTTGGATATATGAAATTTTTTATTTTATTTTATTTTACTTTTTAACTTACAAGTTAAGGGTAAGAGCAGAAGTTGTTCCGACCCTGGATTTTCGGAGTTACTTAGCCTTCTGCAGAGTGGCTCATACCATATTTACAGGGAACAGTGCTGTACATTGCCCTTTTGCAATGTCTTCCCAAGCAATAAACAATCCCATGCAATCTGGGGAGGTAGGCAGTCCTAAAGGAGTCTGTTTTTTGCTGTCTAGCATCCCACCCCAGTAGGGCTTCAAGAAGCCTTCTGCAGGCAGGTGGAGAAGCACATGGCTCAGGGGAGGATTTGATGTGGAGAAAAGGATTCTTCTGTACCAAGTGAGTCTGCTCATGCCCAGACCAGACATGAGATGAGAAATGGGTGACTTTTCTGTGCCACCAGCACTACATCTCTGCATCTCCAGCACTGAGACTAGACTACAGGCTGTATGTGGCAGACCATGTCTGTGTAGACATAGCACAGTATGAACCTAAAAGCAAATGTTACACAGAGTGGATTACATGATGCATTTGCATTTTCTTCTCCCTTTACTGCTGCTTTGATGTGGTCTGTGCAGTTTTCCATGCAGCGGATAGCCATGCTCTTGTGCGGCACTGTCCTTGCAAACCTTCTCCCCCCCTTCTTGCATCCTTCTGCCCCCAAATTTCCCATCGCTGCTTTCCAAGATGCAACTGTGTTACTGATAATAATATAAAGTTATGATAGTTTTTCAATATATATATCTAGTTTGTATACATTTGTATACAACATTTGTGTAAATAATGTACTAACGTTATTAAGTAATAATACCATGGAGATAAATAACCAAGTGACTGCCCACATAGCACTGAAAATCCTCTTCCTTACATGAGAAGAAAAGCAAAACAGGCTTTTGTTGGTGGTGGTGTTTTTCCCATTTAAGTCAATATAAACTATAGGATTTTGTTTGTTTGTTTTTGCTTCTAGAGTGATATTCAACTTTAGTGTTCCACCAGCTTGATGTATTTGATTAAGAACCTTTGTATTTCATTTCAAAACGTTGCATCTTTCTGCATATTTTCCTTCATCAGAGAAGACAAATCCACTGCATTACAACTCAGTTTTAAAGAGCTGTTTCCAAAAATGATTAATTCATCCACATAGATCACTGAATAATCCAAAGAGATAAGCTCCTGACATGAAACCTACTAACTAAAAGATCTCTTGGAACCCTTTCTGCCCTCTTTGAGAAATACTACTTGGGACTGTAACATTCTTATAATATTTATTAATCACATATTAGCCCCTTTTCAGTTATCAACACAGGTAAACATTAATATGAAGCATGTTAATGAAATGCCATGACAAAGAAGCCCAGTTCCACTCCATACAATCTCACAGGTGCAGAAACATTCTCTTTTGTAGATTTTTTAAAGTGAAGCATAACCATTTGCCTCAGCGCAGCAAAATAAAACTTTAAAAGTCCTACTAAGCCCCCCAAAAACTGCACAAGGAACAGATTGCAAGTTCACCTGAGGATAAATGCATTATGGACTTAGATCCATTATCACACCTCTTCTCATCACAGCCACTATCTGAACCCCACAGGAAATCATTCATTGAGACGCGGAATGTCATTTTAGTTGTAACATTAATTTCCCAGCTGCTGGTAAAGATATATTGTGCCCCTTCATTGCGTATAAAAGAAAATGAACATAACTCCATTTGATAACTTCGCTAATGGATGTAGGTTTTATTAAGGGCCAGGATCTCTGTAGTGTAAATGTTAGTAACATGCATGTTTCTTTCTAAAGATGGGCCCTCTGATTTTATTGTTTCTCCAAGCAGTGAATAACATGCACTGACATGCTGATGAGGAAGTTCTGAATGAAGAATATGGCCATAACTAAAATGATATTATTCTGTCCCCTCAAGGGAAGGTTTTGCTCTCAAATCCCAGCAGGAGGCACTTGTGATAAAATTCAGTTTGGGACATTATCTTCCTCATGTTTATTTACTTTTCCCTTTTTTTATATATATAATCAATATGAAAATGGAGCCAAATGTATGTAATGCCACATAAAACCAACTGTTTTCTCTGTCTTTATTTTTGTTATGCAGCAGATTGAATCCTAAAAGCTTCTACCAATCTGAGCACTGTGGGGAGATTTTTTTTATTTTTTTTTTTCCCTACTGCAATAGTGCAGATACAAGGCAGAAAATATACTTGGTAGCAGCATGCAGTCTGATGCTTTAGTTTTATTCACATGCCCTATTTTAGACACTTGAGTTAAGATGAAACCTATAACAAACTAGAGTACTTACTTCTTTCCACTGATTGCACAGAGACCAGTAGTACTATACACTACAGTGAGTAGCTCACACTAGAGTGAGTAGCTCAGATTTAGATTTCTGTGCCTTAGATGTCTGAATATTGTGAGAAAAATCCTCAACATATTGTTGAAAGTAGCTTTGTCCTTGGAGGACATGACCTGGAACTGTGGCTGACACAAACTAGAAGTATCTACTATTTGTAGACTCTTATAGTCCACTGCTACAGGTTTATACAGATGAAAGAAACCCCATCCATACGTCCATCTGGTAAACAAAACAGAACAAAACAAACAAAGAAAAAAATGAATAAATAACAAAAATCAGAGTGAAGTTAAAGGTAAAACCAATGTTGTATCAATGCTGTTATCTCTCTACTTTCCAGAGAAGGAAATTCCACCTGAGAGGAATGAGTCAAAAACTCATCATCACATGGCTGGAAAAAGTGATAATGAGACTTGGCATCATAAACAGCCTTCCCTTCAAAAGCCTGTTTTAATCTTTTACCTTTACATCTTTTTACACTGAGGTGAAAATGTAGTGTGGCAGAAGGAAGAGGTGACAGATGTTCTGTGTGATATACAGGTATTCATACTGAAATAATACAATAGTAATCATGGCTGATGAAGAACCTCTAACTTTGCCAATTTCTATATTTAATAAAAAGTCAATATTAAATCATGGATGTAACCCAGGAACTATATGGTCATTAAGTCTTTCACAGTATATTAGAAAAAAAAACAGATATGTTGATTCTTGAGCACAATACCTATGTATATGCATGACTATTGTTAGGAGTTCAGCCATCCATACCTAAGGTAGAATAAGTATCTAAGTTATTCTAAGAGTATTGTTCTCATTTTTAAACAAAACATACAAAAAATAAACAACATCAGTAAGATAAAAATCTATTAGTAGCAGAAATTCTATTCTTCAAAAATGTGCCCGATAATTACAAATTATCTTCTAGTAACAATTAAGGGACACACCCCTGGGAAAAAGGTCTATCACCTCCATTCTGTCCCCATTCCAGGAATCAGACAATTTAATACTTCAGACTGCTCCAAGAAATTAGTATTTAAATAGTTCTCTGTCTAAAACTGGAGAAGCATAGAGGAGCAGTGAGACAACAGTCTTCCCAAAAGACCAAACCTGGTTAGGTTCTCACAGAAAGAGAGAGCAGAAAAGTAGATGGCAAGTCAATACCTTTATGGCTTTTGGGATCCCCACATTAAGCCTCATTATGTAACAGACAAATAGGCACTTCCATGGTGAATGGTTCAAGTTGGAGGAATTTCAGACCTATTGTGCAGACTCAGTAGGACTCATCCTATATGACCAGCCTGCACATACAGAGTGGCCATCTGCAGAGGAGTTCCAGATAGAAGTCTAGTAGAGCTAGGATTGTTCATCAGAATGTTGAATGTTGGAAATTAGAGAAAAGCACATTATAACACAAAATGGAGAAGGAAAGGAGGACTTTGCCCTCTCATATACTGAAGGAATATAACATTATGACTGACATGGAGAACATGAATAAGAAATATTTATTGTTTCTAACGATTAAAAAATGTAGATGTCATTAAACAAAATTCCCTGGAAACTAGTTTCAGACAAATGAAAAAATCTAATTACATTTTCCATGCACAGTGAAACTGTGGAACTCTTCCTCAACGGATGTTATGGAGGCCTAATGATCAATGGAATAAAAAAGGGATGAGACAAAATCATGAAAGAAATTTCCATCAGAGGTATCATTATAAACTGTCACTCAGCATGAATAGACAAAGTTTATGGCTTGTTTCTGACGAAGATGCACAGCCACCTTCCTGCTTCTCCTTCCATTGCTTTTTCCCATGCTCATCCCCAGCTCCAGCCTTGTAACACTTCCCTCCTATCAGCTTTTGGTGCTGCTCATCCAACTGAACACCAGAATTGTTCAGCTGAGAATAAGAGAAGACAAGAATCTGAAGAGAAGTGGCTTATTTTTGGCCAAGTTAGTTTTCAGCTCCTTGAGAGGATTTAGTTGGAATTGTCATGCTATGAGATGTAGTCAGTCTTGCTCAAGGTGAGTGATGAGACAAAACAGCTCCTAATCCTTTTGGTTGTAGCAAACATTTAATTCAACTCAAGCTGCCTGTGAATTGATCCCTTAAGCTATTCTTAAAGAACTGTATAATAATATAGCTTGGAAAAGACCTTCAAGATCATTATGTCCATACATAAACCTGACTTAGCAAGTTCCATCACTAAGCCATGTCCCTTACAGCCACATCTATACATCTTTTAAATGCCTCCGGGGATGGGGACTCCACACTTCCCTTGGCAGACCTTTCAAACATTTGACCATCCTTTCCATGAATAAATTTTTCCTAATATCCAATATAAATTTCCCCTGGCACAACTTGAGATCATTTCCTCACATTCTATCACTTGTCAAATATCAAAAGAGACTGACACCCACCTCACTGCTGCCTCCTTTCAGGTAGTTGTAATGAAAGCAATGAGGTTTCCCTTCAGCCTCCTGTTATCCAGACTAAACAAGCCCAAGTCCCTTATTTACTTCTCATAACTTTTGTTTTCTAGTGCCTTCACCAGTTTCATTGCTTTTCTATGCACATTCTTGAGCAACTTGATGGTATTGACTTTTTGGCCACCTGAGCACACTGCTTGGTCATGTTCAGCCATCTGTCAATCAGCATCCACAGGTCCTTTTCCAGTTTTCCTGCCACTCTTCCCTGAGCCTCTATGCTGCATGGGATTGTTATGACCCAAGTGCAGGACCCACCACTTACCTTTGTTTGTTAACATAGAAGGAACTCAGCCCATCAAGCTAGACCATCCAGATCCTTCTACAAAGCCTTTCTATCCTTAAGTAGATTGGCGGGCCTGCCTAACTTGACATCATCTGCAAACTTACTGAAGATGCACTCAATCCCTTCATGAAGATCACTGATAAAATTGTCAAATAAAATTGGCCCCAAAGTTGAGCCTTCGGGAGTGCAATTGGTGAATGACCACCGTCTGGATTGAACTGCATTCACTAGGACTCCTTGAGCTCAGCCATCCAGCCACTTCTTCACCTAGTAAACTGTACAAGTGCCCAAGCTCCGTTTAACTGGAGATCAGATGCATCATGAAGGATGGCTTCCATTCAATGACTATAGCGTTGGGGTTTTTTTGTTTGTTTTGGTTTGTTTTTTTGTTTGTTTTTCTCATTTTCATTGTCCCCATTCTTTTCCAGGAGATTCCTACCCTCAATACATAGAGGGCTGATGTATTTGTAAAGCTGTTTCAGGCCAAAATATTAAAATGAACTTACTTAGGTACTGGTCTTTTATAATGATCAAAGCTATGGATTGGTTACTAGTGCACAATTATTCTTGTACTTGCCACAGTCTGGTGACAGAGTGCATGGTAATACTTGAAAACAGAGCATCCCTTTTCTCAAGTCATTGTCCTCATTTAGCTAGATCTTTAATATGTGTGAACTGGTTGGAACATGCACTGGAAAGTACCCTAATTAATTCTGAAGTGCTGTAATTAGTCAGATGACTAGTTTCGACAAGTTTAGTGCAGAAGAAGCCATAAAACATTGGAACAGATGGAAAAAAAAAAAAAAGAATTTTGATCCATTCCCATTGATCATCAGGAACAGCACCATCAAATACATATCAGTTGCTTGGAAATGTGAGAGCCCCATAGCTCGGCCATGAACCCAGAGGAGCCATTTTATAAAGCTGGTGCATATGAACAGAGGCAGTTTAGGGTAAGGTATTTGCTTACAGGGAAAAAAATAATAATAATAATCTTCCAGTTTAGAACTGGGGAACACTTATTTCAGTTTCTTGACATCTCCAGATGGTTTGGGGCAAAATAGCTGTGCTCAGTTACTCATGTATATGGGATTGCTTGCACTGAACTTATTTCAGTGGGAGTTCAAGGCCTTTTTTTGATTCCAGTCCTTGATTGGCTTAGCTCCCCATATATAAAAGTAGGTGTTACAATGCTCCTGCCTCCTTGGGCTGTTTGGAGGAAACTCCTGAGCAGACTGAGGTGCTTACATGTTTAGTACAGACTTACAAGCTCCTAAGATAGGTATCTAGTATAAAGAGATGAAGTACATATGCTTGATTTCTACAGCCTTGCAGGCATTTGCACCTGCACAAAATGAGTCGCAAATAAAAATAAAACTCAGAGAAATATCATTTGTGTAGACTTTGTACAAAGACAAATGACTGCACAAGCTGCAAGGCACTGACAGCTGAAAATGTAGGCACATCTCAATAATTGGAGTCCCATGCTTTCAAATTTTGATTATAAATAGATCTGAAGACTCAGCCCAATATCATTTATTTTCCTCTTAGGTAGATGTTTTTCTTGAGGGAGATGTGAACAAAACCTTAATTTTATTTTGCTAATTACTTTAGAGGATGCTCAGGCTTCTGTGCCCCTTTTTACAATATATCTTCATGGTAGCTACTCTTCCATTAATTATCCCAATAGGAATAAATGTTCTCAACATAACTCATCGTCATATTCTAGTGCAGCAGGAAAAGAGAATATTTTTCTGTGTTTGTGATTGGAAAAAATATAATGAGAAAAGTTACATTTTTGCGTCTTGTTTAACTAGTGCCCCCTCTTGTGGTACTTTGGTAGCAATACCAAACCCCAAATCTTTTTCCTGTCTGGTTGAGAAAAATACAGGGTTTAATATAGGTTTATTTCAGAGGTGTTTTAAATAAAACGTATAGTAAGAAAAATAAAATTACATAAGATATAAAATCTAAAATATATCTATCAGCTGTCTCTGTTACAGCAAAGAACAATGGAAGGGAACACAGTAAAAAGTATGCAGTACGTAGGGAAAGATGATGTGCCTAGTTAAAATCATTGCCTTTCTGTTCTGAACTGTACTTCTTGCTCTTGAACAGCTAACTGACATTTTAGATATAACTTTTCTGTATACACAGCTCATTTGAGCATTCTGTTCCTCATTTCTATTGGCATTTTACATCTATTTCAGGTTGTTTTTTTTGTTTGTTTGTTTGTTTTTGTTTTCATCTATAGCATTAGTTCTGCAGTTTTGCTGGACTCTGATATTGTTTTTTTTTTCATTCTTGCTACCTCTGCAGCCACATAGACACACAGGTCCAAAAGCATCTCTCTCTCTCTCTCTCTTTTTTTTTTTTTTTTTTTTTTTTTTTTTTCTTTTTTTTCTTGTTTACCACTCTTATCTTGCCTTTTCATAACCACTTTTTTAAGTCTGTCTGCTGATGCAGCATTGATTTTCTTTTGAGATTAATTGTTTTTGTGCTTTCAGGAGTAGGAGGAAAAATAACCCCAAAATGACCATTTTGAACATCAACTCACATGATTCTTCACGGAGAAGTTTTAAGCCAGTAGATGTATCTTGTTCTACAGGGATCTCTGTCAACTTCTCTTTTTATGCATTTAATGTTCCTCCCTAGCGATAGCCTAAGGGTGCTTTCACTAAACAATTAATGTAAGGCATCTCCTGGGAACCTAATGGGTATTTAGCAGTAAGTTCACTTCCAGTGAATTGTATAATGTGATATTTTGACAATGGATATAGTGAGGTTCTTGAAAGGTGAAGTTTTCTCCTAAGAAGCAATAAAATAACTAACAGAACTTCTATAGCATTTTGTGGGGTGGGATAGGATAGAGAGCAGGTCAGAAGTAGTAGGTCATTTAGCAGAGTGTTATGTGCTGTTGTACAATATGTTCTTTAATTTTAGTGTCATCCTGTAATAATGTTCACTTTCACTAATACAATGTACAAGTCATAATCTATTAGTGAAAATAAAATTTGCTGTGACATTTGATATGAAAGCTGCTAGCAATGAAGGATGTAGTACTACAAGTGATATTTGTATTATGTTAATAAAAAATGATATTAACATATGAAACTAATACTAGGCAGCGAAAAGTGTTTAATATTAAGGCTTGAAATGCAGAAAGTAACATGAAATCTCCAACCTGGTCTGTTAATGATAATGCTGTGTTCAAAACTGCACTCACAGAGAAGACTGTAAATAGTAAGTTTTTTGTTAAGTCATTTTTAAATTTTATTAATAAAAATGTCATCGGATATCACACATACATACACACAATAGTGTAGCATATTCGTCTAGCCATTTTACTGTAGAATATGTCATTTTAAGTTGAAAACATTATAGGGCATGAATTCATAATTGAATATTTTCCTATTAGAATTGTTATCACTGCTTAACTTAAGTAAAACTAAAACTTCAAAGATATGCTGTAGGATTTTGTGGCATTTATCTGTAATATGATAGATTTGGAACTTAAAAAGATGTAGAGTAGTTTAGAGATATGGTGGCAAAAAGAATTATACAATTTCATTTTTAAAAAAATATTACATGTAAAAGCTACATAAAAATAGCTTTGCTGTTTCTATTTACTCACCAGCTGAAGGATAACAAGCTTTGAGCAGAGGTTCTGCTTTATTGCTGTGATTTTTCCCTAAGAACATAGTTTTATAGTAGAACTGAATAAATCTGAGTTAATGACACATTTCTGTGAGACAAACACACACAAACATGCTTAACAACAGACAAACCAAATGACAAGGAGGTAGTTTTGAAAGGAAAATGGGCAATATTTTACATTGTTTAAAATGTTACTCCATAAAGAAAATTAGTGTTTTACCTTAACTTTCCATTGTTCTAAGGTGTAAAATAATGAATATCCTAAACCCAGTGAAACTACAAGAAGCAAAGAAAAAAAAAAAAAAAAAAAATTTCTCTTAACCCAGTTTCATTGAATATACCTTTAATTTTGCTAATTAACTTTTTTTTTAAAAAAAAAAAAAATAAAAAAGAATTAATGATCTGTATTTACTGGTTCTCTGCAGGTTTTCAGTTATGATGTACTACTGATTTTATTTTCCTTTTAAAACAAATTTGACAGGCAGTTATACTCAGTACAGTCTCTGTAATATCTAACATCAATAGCATAAAGCAAATGTCTGTAGAAGTGCTGCATTTCACAGGATGGTGCCTGCTTTTCTCAGGCTTTATGACAAAATTAGGCTCATTATCATCTAAAAAATCTATTTTTTTTCAAATATGAGAAACAGAATATTTTAAGATTTAACAAGGGCATTTCTAAGCAATGAAAGTATGCAGGTTCTCTTTATTTCTTTTTTTTTTTTCTTTTTTTTTTTTTCTTTTTTTT
>CM021733.1:114848627-114888773 GCA_011075105.1 Heteronetta atricapilla
TTCTCTTCTCTTCTCTTCTCTTCTCTTCTCTTCTCTTCTCTTCTCTTCTCTTCCTTTTCTTCTCTTGTTTCCTTTTTTTTTTTTTTTAACAAGTTTTTCAAAATCAGTTTTTCAAAACCAGTTTTTCAAAATCACCAACCCCCAACCTTCATAATAACCTATAGGATTCTAATGCTGATCCAAACTATTGTTAAACTAATATATTGTCAAATAGCAATAAATAGAGCAGCAAAAGTGCAACAAGGGAAAGGTTATTTATTTATTTATTTATTTGTATTTGTGAGGTAGATGCATGGCTATTAAAGTAGCACCCTTTTCACAATATTTTTTATTCTATAACTGTAGCCAGAGAATTTCTAAATAGTGATTTAATGATTTTAATATCTGAAACTATGAATAAAGTCCTTACTGTCTATGAAAAATGACAGATAGTCCACTGATGTACCTTGGTGTGGTTCTGTTAACATCACATAATTCTCTAGAGTTGCATGTACCAAAAAAATCATACCTCTGCCTTAAAAAGCACTTGTATTTGCAGGACAAAATACAGCAGAATACTGATAAGCATTGTCCTTTGCAATAGTAACATTTCTCAGAATGTATTTGTGAGCTGATATATGTTTAATATTGCAATGCATTGCTTTAATTTTCAAAGTGATGATTACAGTATTAATCTATGTGCTACATACAAGCATAAATGAAAATTCATGCCCAGCCTCTTAAACCTGTGTATATATAGGTTTCACTTCAGCCACTTTACCTTAATGATCTTGGTGTTTGAACATGGTGTTTGCTATTCCATAACAAATCCTTAACTGCTTATTTTTGTAGAAACAGAGCACAATTGCAGTTAAATCTGGGTAAATGGAGAGTGTCTTATATGAAGTCTCTAGGATTGCTCAGGATTCATATCTGAACATTTCAGTTAGCATCTGGCCTTTGGGGTCTGCATTTCAGTGCAAATTGCTTAGGGCTTACTTTTCAGAAGGTATTTGTCTGCAGAGATAAAACAGATACTTCTATACTTAAAATTATCCCCTTGAACTTATTTTAAAATCATCACTCATTATTCTTCCTTTCTCCTCCCTTTTTATTCTCTAGCAAGCGCTAGAGCCCAAATCAAGCCAGGGTGGACTTCAGGCCTATTCCAGCCCAGACCTAACAGTTTTTGAGCATCCCTCAACCTGCATCTAAAGCTCTGTGTCCAAAGCTCTTCCTCTGCATGATCATGGCCCTTGGAGCACTCCCACCTTTATTTTTACTGGAGTCTCACTGACATTTGGAAAATGAGCATAAAAATGACTGAATTCCACCACTTAACTACAAGTCTAATAAATGGAGACCAACTTCACTGAGGGGACTCAAAAACAAACTCTGTATCTCTGCAGAATGTTCAAAGGCTGTCAACAAAGGTGAAAGAGTGAGCTGGGTGCAAGGTGTAGGACAGAAAACATTCCCCTTCTCTTTGATTGATGTAGGACAACTCATGAATGGAAAACTTTTTAGTGGGGTCAGAAAGATTGGAAACAGGAAGAGGCAGGGCTATTAGTTTGAATACTCAAAGAAGAAGATCGGGTTCCAGTCTACTGGTACCATCTGCACCTTGCCAGTCAGGCTTCAATGTAAAATGAATAACCAGACCAAGATTAGCCAATTGCCTGCCTGTCTCCTTCCTTTCATCACTTATTGCTTTGGTCAAGTAAAGCATATTATAGCTACAAATCCATTGGTTCACGTTTGGGTGGTTTTTGCCATAGGTCAGGGTGGCAAATATTGAAGTTTGCTAAAGAGTATGCAGCTGCATACCTACCAGATATTTAAACCTGCATCGAGATCTGACCTGTCCCAGCTATGTCACTAGGAATAGCCAAGTTAGCTATTTCAGACCCAAACTAAGAGGTGTTAATTACTGAAGAACCAAGTCATTAAAGTCACATGGTGGTGAATAAATATTCCACAAACACCACTGTAATTCCCTTTTTGATGATTCTCATCAAAGCATCATAAATGAGGATTTTATTGAGCAATTTATTGAGGGAATGTTGATTTTGTTGGCAATTGTAGAACAAGACATTTCATAAACTTTACATACCAATGTGTTTTGGAGTGTATCTGGGTTTTGCTGGATAACTAAAAGATGTTTCTGTTAAAATAAATAAATTAATAAATAAGGCCTCTAACTAAGAATGAACTGTTCTTTTTTTTTTTTTTTTCTGTAATTTTTTGAATGAAAGTTACACTCTGTGGAAACAACTAGGACATTTTCCTGGTTATGACAATAATGCTCTCATAATATTCCTCTACTACACAATGAGGTTATGAGACATCGCTGAACAATGCTTTTATTGTTCTTGCAGGAAGCTGAATGCTGTTTGTATGTGAAACATTACGTTTAATTACCACACTAATCGAAAACAAGCTAGCTGTTATACAGACCAAATCCATGTACCATTCTGTCCATTTTTTAATCAAAAATTAAGTAGTTAAAAGAACAAGAAGCACTACTGCAATTAAAATAAAGAAATATATTACCACAGTTTATGAAAAGTAGAAAGAATCATACAAATAGGTTGTCCATGTAATTTTCTCTTTTTCTATGACACAAAAAGTAAAAAAATAAAAAACAAATATTGCTTATGAAACTTTTGTTTGCTAAATATTTCATCCATCTGTGATTTATTTTTAAAATAGAGATGAACTATTTTCTCCCTTAAACACACTACAAGTTCCTCAATGTTATTAGTTGCAACTTCTTTTTGAGTCAACAGAATCACTTACAAGAACATACTGGGAAGATATTTCCTTATCTCATGAAAAATATGGGAATTTTTAAGCTATCTGCTTCTATCAGGACTGGTACTTCTGATTGTGTCTTCATGTAGCAGGCAAGAAAATTTGACCTACTGTAATAATTTTCAGTAGACATGTGGTTCTTGATTCTAAACTAGTTAGAACCTGATTTAATTTTTATATTAATAAATAATCAATTTATTATTTCCTAATAAGGAAAGGTATAGATAAGCAGTGCTTCCAAATTAATGGAAAACTACCATTAGATGCCAAAGAGAACATAAATTTCTGTGAGAAAATGGGACATTTTGAGAAAATGGGACAAAGAAAGTGTTTCTAGCTAAGACCTGAAAAATGTTTTCTTATGAAACAGCTTTCCCAAGATTATAACAATAAAATCCTTCTTGCTTTGATGAAAAATAAATAAATAAATAAATAAATAAATCTGAATACATTCCTCATGAAGCTTCTTTATATTTATATCTGCTTCCTTTTTCTTTTGAAGTAGTTGAAGACTTTTTGAGTTTCCAGAGGTAAAAATTACCACCTTAGGTTAACCAAGGCATCAGATCACTTACTGGGAAAGAAAAATTCAAAGGGATTCAAAAAAAAAAATTCAAATGGGAAGAAAAATTCAAACACCTGGACTGAATCCAGCAGTGCAGAGACAACCTGGGGTCTTCCCTGTCCCAGGTGAATGCCTTAGCCTTAGGCTATTAGCTGTTCTCCAGCATGCCTATAGCTGGACAGAAATTCTCTCTTGGACCTGAGAAACTATTCCCTAAACAAGGTGTGTTGGCAAAGCAATTTTCCTTGAACATATTTTTGTTATAGACAAATCATAATTTTCTGAATAACTGTTCTAACTGGCTAGGCTACCCACTGTGCCTGCAGCTAAGCATTTATATAAGTTGTTCAAAGCTGGGACTAAAAATGATAGTAGTCGAGGCCCTGATATTCATTGCCGTTAACAGTGCTTGTAAATTTTGACATGACCAAAGGCTTAATGAGTAATGACTTACACTTTCAAAGTAGATAGGTCCTGTTATCCTATCTCTTAGGCTAACAGTAAACACACCAAGGGCATTTTCAACAAAGGCTATCACTAGCCTAAAGCACTTGGTTCTGTTGGGTCAGAGAAGAGAGGGATGCTCTTCTGGAGGATGCTCTCCCTAAATCACTCCCTGAAGAACTTGTCTCTCACCCTTTTTTTCCTGACTATAGGGCAGTCCAGAGATATCTACCTCTTCAGGCCAAAATTAGCCTTTGTGAATTCTCCCCTGCAGATCTATTTAGATGCACACACATCCAGGAACAAAATTGCTTTTCCTACATAAATCATTGACAACATCAAGCCACTTTGTTTTGCTCCAACCTTAATACTACTGTTGTCCTCCCCCCCTCCCATCACTGCCCCGCCCCCCCCCCCCCAAAAAAAAAAAAAAATTATTAGTGACAATGGAATGGCTAATATTACCAGGTTACACTGATTGTTATTTATCAAGACCACTTTGGCTAAATTATCAGAGTTGTCTTGCAAAAAACACATACGATTTCAAATAAAATGATGAAAAAAAAAAAAAGAAATCTGGGAGAATACAGGGACAAATATAATCTGCCTAGATGAACAAATGAGAAGTGAGCAGTAAGCATTCTGGATAGCAGCTCCAGTGAAAACATACACTTAGCATACACAGACTGAGACATAATAAGAACAAAAGATAAAAAGTACAGATTGGAACCCACAATGCCTACCCTTTTCCACATTTTCACTAAAATGTCATTTTAATTTCAGTACATTTTAGTGTGTGGAGCTAGGATTCTGGCTGTTTTGTTTTCATACTTTTGCTGTTAATCCATATACATGTATCCTTCCCACATCAGGAAAGAAATAAAATCTGCTCTGAAATAGCGCTAAAATAGATTTTCAATTAGGCTCCCCTACGCCTCAAGAAATATCATCTGTTGCATCTTCCTTCTTTCCAAAGTCAATGACTGAATCTTACACATGCATTTCTTCAGTGAAAAATGTGTGTAAATATCCCTTACAAGAAGAGTTTGGGAACATTTCAGTTTTGTCCTGAAGTATTCTAAATGACAGAAATTAAACACAGAAAGCATTTGCAATGACTAAAAAAAAAAAAAAAAAAAAAAAAAAGTTTCAGATTTTATTTTCTTAATTTCTCCTCTTTGGCCCTTTGTATCACAAATATCTGGGAGATAACTTTTGCTCTGTTAAACTTATGTTTGACTTTTATATATTGTTTTTTAATCATTTGCTGGAAAAAAAATCATTATTCTAAATAATACTCATTTGCCAATTTGATAGTGTATTCTGCAGCAAAACTTTTGCATCTTTTATATTTCTCTCTTATGTTATTGTTATATAAACTGACAATAAAGCAAGACCCCAGCTGATGACTCAGGCACTGTGGATAAACATCTTTTGAAGGAGGTACTGATCAAATGTGGAATCTGTTTATTTCTGTATGCTGTGTAATTGATCAAAATCTGAAAATATACTTCAAATTCCATAAATTAGGTTTATATCTCTCTCATGGATAAAGTGTGAAAAAAAGGCCCAAAATGAGACACATAAAGAAAATGCCTTTTATGAAGGCTTAAAATAAATATAAGATTAATGTATTTGACAAAGACAAAATGCTCATAATATCCCCAGAATACCATACCAGAAAATATTCTTCTACTCATTCAACCCCACATAGTGAACAGACCCTGTAATTCTGCTCCAGGAAAACTAGATATATGGACAGACAGGTATCTAGATAACAGAGATAAAGATAGATTCTTTTTCCAGCTGTCAGCCCTACATACTCAGTTCTAGGATCCGAAAGCCATTCCATGCTCTTTCCATCTCATATATCGTCAGAAGTGACAAGGTTTCTGAAATTACGATTGCTGACTGAAGTCAGTGGGAAGCTTGCCACCAACTTTATGGGAAGCTGGATCAACCCTAGTTAACAATTCAGTTCATGACACAGGTGCCAGCTCACAGTCTCAGAACTAAGTTTGGTCTGCAGGGCTACCTGGAATCAAAGGCATTCAACAATTAAGGGGTTGGGGACAGAAAAAAAAAAAAAAAAAGATAAAAGGCATGAAATAGTTACCATTATAATCCAATCAATTCCTAACTGGGACCATGATTCATAAAAAGGACACTTCAGTTCAGTAGGAACCCTGCTTGCCCTCCCTCCCAGGGGCAGAAATATGTGCTTGCAGTACTAATAAAATGGCCAAAATTATATGTGGTACCTATTAGGTCAGAAAAATCTTTTTGAAAATAGTAGGGTGTCTTCTTTTTTTTTTTTTTTTTTTTTTTTCCCTCTCACGATAGCAATTACAAACCCCAGTTCACCTTCGTTACTAGCTTTACTTCACTCTGTGAGAACTCTGCAAAGCAAAGAAGGTCACCAGAGTGCCAACAACTGTCACCAAGAATGGCTGTGGAAGTAGTTCATCTGAAACTGATGTCTCATAATATCTTTCCCTGAATTTGCAGGGGTGGTGCCACTGTCATTATCTTTCCTAGTGATCGCTCTTGTTTGCATCTGTGACAACATGACATTTGAGGAGACTGAAGACATGAGTCAGCTTGCAGTTAATTCATTTTACTGTTTCATATATAGACAGGGAACTATCTCTAATGCTACATATATGGCATTGTACACATTATGGGAAATATAAATGTTTTTATTTCTGTTGTGAAATTCTAAATGTTAATGAAAATGGAAAAAGTTATAATCATTTTCATCCCTTGTGATAACCCAATGTGTATAAACACATCGTGAAATGTATGGAAACATGTTTCTCTGAGTCTGCAGGTAGCCCACTCAAAACAGCTTTGAGAATAAGAACTTCTTGTGTTGAGTTACTCAGTAATTCCTGTAACAATTGGAAAAAGTCATTAGGCTGCCTTTTTCTGCTATGTTTTGTTTTTAATTATATTTTTGGTTGAAGGATGTGGCCATTTGATTTAAGGAAAAATCTCAAAGCAATCTAAATAATCTGGGAGTTTGCTGATGTTGGAGTGTTTCTTACCCAGCTGCTGTGACATAGAACCATAGAATCATAGAATGGTTTGGATTGGAAGGGGCCTTAATCTAGTTCCAAACCCCTGCCATGGGCAGGGATGTCACCTGCTAGACCAGATTGCCCAAAGCCTCATCCAGCCCAGCCTTGAGCACTTCCAGGGATGGGGCATCCATGAATTCTCTGGGCAGCCTGTGTCAATACCTCACTATCCTCACAGTACAGAATTTTCCTTAATATCTAATCTAAATCTGCTTTTTTTTTTTTTTTTTTTTTTTTAGTTTAAAGCCATTACCCCTTGTCCTATCACTACAGTCCTTGATAAAGAATCCCTCTACTTTTTTCTTGTAGGTCCCCATTAGGTAGTGGAAGGCCTCCCCAGAGCCTCTGGACAGAACAACCTCAACTCTCTCAGCCTCTCTTCATGGAAGAGGTGCTCCAGCCCTATTCTACCCCTCACATGATTACCCTGATGGCCTCTTCTAACAGCTGCATGACCTTATGTCCCAGAGCTGAACACAGTGCTCCATGTAGGGTCTCACAAGAGCAGACACACACATATATATACACACATACTACTGTTTGATAAACAGATACTGAAGAGATTTACCCTATACAACTAATGTATAGCTATTTAAAAAGCTATGTGTTCAAGTGTGATTATGGTACTATTGTAATCAACTAAGATCTAGACATACACACAATAGATTAGATTTTTTTCATCTTAGCTCCTTGTACACCACTATATAAAAATGAATTCTTATAGACTATTCACTCCATATTAATGGTGATTTCTGGAGGCCATAAATTTGTTAGTGCCTCCAAAGGTAATTAGGAGGTTATCTTAGCCTTAATACCTAACTTTTAGATTTCCAGAGTTAAGAGAGGTGATTCTGATAAGTGAAGCTTTATGTTTTATCAGAGAGGAATCATATAAATATATAAAGTAAAAGTTCATAAACCTGACTTTGCAGGATCAGGTTGTGGTTCTTCCACTGTTGCCTTGTCCTCATGTTTATTTTTCAGTCTGAACCTCTTCTCTTTCACTACATAGTTTTGTTTGTCGAAGAAGATTGTCTTATTCTAGACAGTTTTTTAGTTTCCAATACAGACATTCAGCCAGAACATGCTTTCTGATCCTGCTCCAAAGCCACAGTGTGAAAATAAATTCCATGTAATGCAATTTAACAAATCCAGTGGAGCTTGTATAGAACAGATTGACCATGCATTTGTTGGCCAGTTTGCAGGAATTATGCCAGGTCTGGAATACATTTTGATATGCATGATATGTTTCTGTGTCCTTTAACACCTGTTGTGTTAAGAGTACACTAAGCCAAGGTCTAGCAGTGGGTATTTTGACTTCAGTAAGATGATGTCCATGTTCTTTAATGTGTTGATAAACATTATTTATTTATTTATTATATAGGTTAAGCAGGCAGGAACTCTAATGACAGATAATTTAGTATGGTAAACTGACCCCAGTAAGAGACTCTGTAAGTCCCCCACCCATTTTCCTATGTGGAAAACAAATATAATTTCTTGTTGGAACTGGTTATTAGGCCCATACAACTGATTTCTACCTCAGAGCAATGCAACACAGCAGAACAAAGATATGCTTTAATTACTTATGCAGTTATTTCTGCAAAAGGAGGTGCCAGAATTTATGGATTGATGATTCTCTTAAGCAACCTTTTTTTTTTTTTTTTCGTCCTGGACACAAAAGTGACTATTCCCACAGTTTAAGCTGGTGCTAAGTAGCAGTACATAGTGGCATTCCCAGGTCTTTGGGACATTTGAACACTGATGCACTTTTTGACCATAAAATTTTTTGGATTATTCTACTGAATAACCTCGAACTGGAGGTAATCAGAAAGATGATATATGTAGGCATTTCATAGAATCATAGAATCATAGAATATCCTGAGTTGGAAGGGACCCTTAAGGATCATCAAGTCCAACTCTTGACACCGCACAGGTCTACCCAAAAGTTCAGACCATGTGACTAAGTGCACAGTCCAATCTCTTCTTAAACTCAGTCAGGCTCGGTGCAGTGACCACTTCCCTGGGGAGTCTGTTCCAGTGTGCAACCACTCTCTCAGTGAAGAACCCCCTCCTGATGTCAAGCCTAAACTTCCCCTGCCTCAGCTTAACCCTGTTCCCGCGGGTCCTGTCACTGGTGTTAATGGAGAAAAGGTCTCCTGCCTCTCGACACCCCCTTACGAGGAAGTTGTAGACTGCGATGAGGTCTCCCCTCAGCCTCCTCTTCTCCAGGCTGAACAGGCCCAGTGCCCTCAGCCGTTCCTCGTACGTCTTCCCCTCCAGGCCTTTCACCATCTTCGTAGCCCTCCTCTGGACACTCTCCAACAGTTTCACGTCCTTTTTATACTGTGGTGCCCAGAACTGCACACAGTACTCGAGGTGAGGTCGCACCAGCACAGAGTAGAGTGGGACAATCACCTCCCTCGACCTACTAGCGATGCCGTGCTTGATGCACCCCAGGACACGGTTGGCCCTCCTGGCTGCCAGGGCACACTGCTGGCTCATATTCAACTTGCTGTCTACCACGACCCCCAGATCCCTCTCTTCTAGGCTGCTCTCCAGCGTCTCATCGCCCAGTCTGTACGTGCAGCCAGGGTTTCCCCGTCCCAGGTGCAGGACCCGGCACTTACTCTTATTGAACTTCATGCGGTTGGTGATTGCCCAGCTCTCCAACCTATCCAGATCCCTCTGCAAGGCCTTTCCACCCTCATCCGAGTCCACAACTCCTCCAAGTTTGGTGTCATCAGCAAACTTGCTCAAAATACCTTCTATTCCTACATCCAGATCGTTTATAAAAATATTGAAAAGTACCGGCCCTAAAATGGAGCCTTGAGGGACCCCACTGGTGACCGCCCGCCAGCCTGACGCAGCCCCATTCACCATAACCCTTTGGGCCCTGCCCGTTAGCCAATTGCTCACCCATCGGATGATGTTTTTATTTAGCTGTATGGTGGACATTTTGTCCAGGAGGATCCTATGGGAAACCGTGTCAAAAGCCTTGCTGAAGTCCAAAAAAATCACATCAGCTGGTTTCCCTTGGTCCACCATACGGGTGATCTTATCATAAAAGGAAATCAGGTTAGTTAGGCAGGACCTACCCTTCACAAACCCATGCTGGCTGGGACCAATGACTGCTTTGTCCCCCAGGTGCGCCTCAATAAGTCCGAGAACCATCTTCTCCATGATTTTACCAGGCACTGACGTGAGACTGACAGGCCTGTAATTGCTAGGGTCTTCTTTCTGACCCTTCTTGAAAATCGGCACAACATCTGCCAGCTTCCAGTCTACCAGGACCTCTCCAGACTCCCAGGATAGTTGAAAAATAATTGAGAGAGGTTCCGCGATGACGTCCGCCAGCTCCTTCAGCACCCGGGGATGAATCCCATCCAGACCCATGGACTTGTAGGGATCCAGGTGGAGTAGCAAATCCCGCACACGTTCAGGGTCAGTTGGGAGTTTGTCATCCCCACCGTCCCGGTCCTCCAGCTCAGGGCACCCTGGGTCCCGAAGCCCATCATCGGCATTGAAGACAGAGGCAAAGAAGGCGTTAAGCGTCTCTGCTTTGCCTATGTCATTGTCTGTGAGGAGACCTTCCCTATCAAGGAGCAGCCCTATGTATTCTTTAGTTCTCCTTTTTCCATTCACATATCTAAAAAAAACCTTTTTGTTTTCTTTCACAGACACAGGCAGCTTCAACTCTAGGTGTGCTTTGGCCACACGAACTTTCTCCCTACAAACACGAACAGCATCCCTGTATTCTTTCCATGTCACCTGGCCCTCCTTCCAGTAGCGAAAGACTCTCTGTTTCCACCTAATCTCCATAAGAATGTTCCTGGTCAGCCACGCCGGCCTCCTGCCCCGCCTGCCTGACTTGCGATATTTAGGAACTGCCTGTTCTTGTGCTTCTAGGAGGCATCGCTTAAAGAATGACCAGCACTGGTGGACATCGAGGCCTTCAAGAGCAGCTTCCCAGGGGACCTTGCTGACTAGTTCTCTGAGCAGCCTGAAGTCCGCCTTCCCCATATCTAGGGATAAGGTTTTGGTGGCACTTTTCCTTCTGTCGCCGTAAATTTTGAACTCAACCACTTCATGGTCGCTATGACCGAGGCGGCCACCAATCACCACATCTCCCACCAGGCCCTCTCTGTTTTCTAGCAATAGGTCTAGGAGGGCACCTTTCCTAGTTGGCTCCGTTAGCACCTGCACCAAGAAGTTATCATCTAGGTGCTTCATGAACCTCCTGGACTTGCTGGTGTCAGCCGTGTGGCACTCCCAGTTAACGTCTGGCAAGTTGAAGTCCCCCATAAGGACAAGGGGAGTTAATCTCGAGGCCTCTCTTAGTTCTGTAAAGAATAATTTATCGGCGCTATCGTCCTGGCCAGGCGGTCTGTAATAGACTCCCACAACTACATCCCCTTTATTCGTTCGTCCCTTGATCCTTACCCAGAGGCTCTCAACTTTGCCATCGCCGACCTGAAGTTCCACACAGTCCAGCCCCTGCTTCACATACATCGCCACCCCACCACCTCGCCTTCCCTGCCTGTCCCTCCTGAAGAGCCTGTAACCATCTATCGCAACACCCCAGTCACAGGACTCATCCCACCAGGTTTCGCTTATGCCGATGATGTCGTAGTTGCGGGACTGGGCCAGTACTTCTAGCTCATCCATTTTATTCCTCATACTGCGTGCGTTCGTGTAGAAGCATTTCAGGTGTGTCTCCTTACACTCAGCACCTTGTGGATCTAACCGAAGGACCTCACTGGCACACAGCCCCTCTGATTCTAGCGTACCATCCCTTAGGTCTTCACCGGCGTGCCTGGTTTTAGCCCCTTCCCCCTTCAACTCTAGTTTAAAGCCCTATCTATCAGCCCTGCCAACTCCTGACCAAAGATCCTTACCCCTCTCCGAGAGAGGCACATCCCATCCGGTGCCATCAGGCCCGGTGTAGCATAGACCTTCCCATGATCAAAGAACCCAAAGTTCTGCCGGTCACACCAGTCTCGAAGCCACGAGTTTATGTGAACAGCACACCTTTCAGCTTCGATCCCCCCTATCGGAAGGACAGAGGCAAACACAACCTGCGCGCCTGATCCTCTAAGTAGTCGCCCCAAATCCCTAAAGTCTCTTTTGATCGCCTTCGGACTTCTCTTTGCTACTTCATCGCTACCAGCCTGAAAGACCAGTAGTGGGTAGTAGTCAGTGGGCCGTACCAGGCGCTTGACTTTCTTGGCAACGTCCCTGACCCTGGCCCCAGGGAGGCAGCAGACTTCCCTACGGGTAGGGTCAGGCCGACAAATAGGGCCCTCTGTTCCCCTAAGGATAGAGTCTCCCACAACGATCACTCTCCTGTCTTTCTTGGTGGAGGCAGTCCCGATGCATGGAGTCGACCTCCTTGCCCTAGGCATCCTCCTGGGAACACTTTCTATCTCTTCCTCAGTTGCCGGTCTCTCAATCTCCAGGGCCTCAAACCTGTTCTGTAAGGGCACCTGGGAAGGTGGGGCCGGAAGGGGAGGGCATCGCCTGCGATGTCGAGCAGGGACCTGTCTCCATTCCTCCTCAACTCCCAGATCCCCTCCCTCTGCCCGAGAGCGACAGGGCAGGGGGTCCACCCCCATTTGGGGTGTCTCACCCCGGTACCTCTCCTCGAGGCCCTGCAGGGAGTTACTCCACAAGTCTATCTCCCGCTCACACTCCCTGATATCCCTCAACCTCTCCACCTCCTCCTTGAGCTCCGCCACCATGCGGACCAGATCGTCCTCCTGCTCGCACCTCACGCACGCAGCGTCTCTGCCTCCCGCCGATGGCAGCAGCAGGCTCTGACACTCCCTGCATCCGGTGACCTGAACTGCTGCATTCTTTAACGGGTAGTCGGTCTGGGTGTATACCGACTTCCTGGAGAGAGCACCGTGCCTGGTGGAGACCATTATCGCCTCGCTATCGGCTGTCGTTAAGAGGTGTTCGTGTGGGCAGGGGGTTGCTCTCCGCCCTGCCTGCGCGAACTGCCGCGCTAACTGCCTCGCCACGCCCTTCTGACGCGCCACGCCCTGTTTGCCCGTCCTGGTCGCCGCGCTCCTGGTCGCTCGCGCTCCCTAGGGCAGCTTTTGAACGGCCGGGGAGGGGGCGCTGCTGGCTCCGCCTTCGCCTCGTCAGCCTCCCTCACGAGGGCTGCCGGGTCCTGGCGGCTCCCTCGAGTAGGCTCGATGCCGGAAAGTTAGCCCTGCCTGGCCCGATCCCCCGCTCCGCTGCAGAACGCGTCTGCCCCGGAGCCGATCGCCTCGGCAAATTTCTGGTACATTAATCTAAAAAGACCATGATTAATACATTAAAGGCCAGAAGGGACAACTGTGAAAATTTAGTTTTACCTCCAATGAACTTCAGGGAACTCTATTTTGTGTCGGAGGAGACTCAGAATTGTTTTGATTGGTATACGTGTTTGCAGAATGTCAGGGTAAATCAAGCTTGATATGAAGATTCCCAAGATATCTTTACCAAGTTGTTGTAATTGCCTTTTACTGTATGATGATGGTTGTTATTTTTCCATCTAATGCTGTTCTGAGAGCATTGAAAGCAATTAGGATTCAGGGAGATGTGTGCAAATAATCAGTTTGTGTTGACTCATGTTGTTGCTTGGTTTTACATTATTGCTTTGTATTTCCAGTGTCTGCTTGTTGAAAAGAAAAATGAAGATTAAGAGAGGGCCTTGGAAATCTGCTCTCAAATTGATATCCCAAGATGTATAATATAAATTGGTATATATTTTGCAAACAAGATAATGTCATAGAATTTTCATTTCAGAGAGAAACATTACATCTTTGTAGGAATTTATGCAAGTCTGTCTATACAGGATATGAATGCCTTCCAAATTAAATCAATAAAAACAAAGTGAGTTTCATAGCATTTTGTTTTTGTTGACCTATTATCTTTATGATATCAAGCACTTCTATCTTCTGTATGATACAGAAAAATAAATATTGGTATGTCTGAGATATAATTATTAATTCTTGCCCTTGATTTTGAAAACCATTTAAGCATTTGCTTGGAGTTAAACAGAGAATAAATCCTGTAGAAAGAATTGTTCACGTGGTTAAAACTAAGCATAAGTGCTTTGCTGAATTGTGGCCATGATTTCTGTTTTAGACTGCAAACTGCACTCCAAACTTATTTCCATCTTATTTCAGCTATAAGATTCCCAATGAGTTTTGGGAATTGGTGATTTCACTGAAGATGTCATAGAATCTGCTTGTAGTTACAAACAGAGTGCTATATATCCGTTTGGTCTCTTCTAACCCAGTCTGGATTTCTGTTCTACTTCGTGATAACTCAAAATTACAAAACATAATGGATGAGTTTCTGGAACATTCTAATTTAATGATTTAAAATTGAAGTGTTGTCACTTTTTAAATTTTCTGTTATTATTATTTTGTCAAAATACTCTATTTTCCACATAAACCAAAATTTGAGTAACTGAAGAAGTAGCTGAGGAAAACACTGGAATAAAATCCATCTTTAGTTGTGTTTGTTTATAAATTCCCATTTTCTATGTAAATGTCATTATTAGTGAATAGTCAGTTATCTAATTGTTTTTACTGTCTCTGTTACTGCCTCATTTAGAGCCTGCAGTGGTCCACATGCTTCATGCACACCCAGAAAAAGACAATTCTTGCTTCCAGGAGTCTGCAAGCTAAACAATCAGGAGATACAAAATACAGGAAATGCATCAATCCCACAGAGGGACCTTACCAAATAAATGAAAGAACTAAAGAATTGTAAATGTGGTGTTAGGAAATGTTTCCAGAGTCATGAAGAAAATAAAAATCAAACCAGCTGTGAATAGGATCAGAAAGCCAACAGGGATTCATCCCTCACCATGTAAGGAGAGCAACGATTATTATGGGATCTAAGCCATACAGGAGAGAAACATCAGAGAAGGACCTTCCTAAAAATACCTTTAAAATGTCTTTGTTAAAATAAATTAATAAACCAGACCCAAGAACCCACACTGTCTTCTTCACTGTACCACCAAAATAGTCATATCCTATGAACTGTCTTCTTTAACTTGAGTGTGAACATAGCAGCATGTAAATGAACCTCAGAGAAACATCCAAATGCTTTTTTCAGATTACTACCATGCTACAATTTGGATCATTTCCATAGTCTTTTTATTCCTGATGCTTCTCTGTCATGCTTTCTCTGCAGCTGGTGCTGTCAGAACCAGGAACTCTGGAGCCCTGATCCATTTTTTGCCAATAGTTCCTAAGTTTAGCTCTAGACAAAAGACGGAATAGATTCTTCTTTTCTGTTGCAAGTAAGTCTAGAGATGGAGAGATGGTGACTTCCCTTTCCCACCAATAAACATAAAAACTTGTCAATGTCCTGTTCTCTGAAGAGATGTCATTAGCATTTCTTTTACTAGTAAGAAGTGATATAAACATTTCAGCAATACTAAAAAGCCCTCTAGTAGTGCTACATATACTAAATATATGCTCAGTGTCAAATGGCCTAGAGCACCAAGATTGCCAGCATTATCCCTTGCCTGCTGTGTGATTTTGTTTTCTTTATTATAGTAGTGGACACCACTTTGGAATACTGGAGACACCATTTCACCCCGGTATGGTAATTCCTAAGCTCTTTCTGAACATGGAATTTTATAGGAAATGTAAAGTATTTTTTCCAACTCTTTTCCTCCATTTTACCCCTTAGCAAAACAAAATGATAACAGTGTAACAAGGAACTCAAGTCAATACAATGCTAATAAAGCCTCTGAGAGTACAGGCCACAGATATGTGAACAGAGGTCTAAAATTTAGGTCCATCCAACCATGGATTGTCTGTCACTAAATATAGTTTGAGTTTTCATCGGGAGTAATGAGCAAATTTCATATGAATTTATGTTGGCCTAAATGAACAGAAAAGTAAATATTTTCTGCAAAGAATCTGCTTTGTATTTTCCTACTACAATTTAAATAAATAAATGAATAAATAAATATAGAAGCTAAGCTGCATCAATGAAAAAGTATTTCAGCATATGGGAAGTACTTTTACTATGGAAAAGGGCACAATACCAGTTTCTTCTGGCACAGAGCACTGGGAAGTGTTTGGTTTGTTTGTTTGTTTTTGTGGTGGTAATACAGTAATCTTCAAAGGATCTTGCTGAAGTAGTTGGTTGGTTTTTGTTCACTTTATAAAAAAGAGATTAGAAATTCCCTTGAGACATATATATATTTATTCTGTTGAAGATGTTGCTTTATTTAGTATTTCATATATATAATACTGAAATTATTGAATATATTCTGCTGAAGAAAGCTTTTTAGAGTAGGTGATGACTGCGTTTTCATATTTAATACTATGGTCATTTTGCTGAGATATTTGTAAATCTAATCTGTTTAAACAGCAAAAATTTTAGTAAATTTTTGAGTCATATGCCCTCATTAGCATTTCTAATTAGGGAGTGATACTCATGTGAGATGTGTGAACAATGAAGTAAACCCCATTATAGTGTATATTATAAAGGGAATGTTTGGCAAATAAAAATAACAAATAAGGCCAGACCTTATTTAGTCTGTCTCGTCTGATTGTCAACACATTGTCTGCTGTAAACAGTATTTGTGGAGAATTTCTAACCATTTGCAGATCGTTTACGCTGGTTTTGAAGACGTTGTTTGTAATGTGAAAGTATTTCCTGTGCAGTTTGAGCTAGATAATTTATCTTCATTACTCATTGTCAATCTTCAGTAATCACTTTTAGCGATTCACTGTTGCAGTATGTCATTAATAATGTAAAACTGTCGCCACTTATTCTAATACCATGTGAAAGCATTCTAAAAATATGAACAAGATTAAAATTAGGACTCAAAAATAGTAGAATTCTAAAGAAATCACATTTGTCAATAGAGAAAAACATTCTCTTGGCTTAAATAATAATAATAATAATCTTGTTGCTCTCTTATTCATATATCAGTTTTTAATAAATTATTTGTAGTTTCTAAAATTTATAAAATGGATCTCAATATTCACTAAAGGATGGTGCTATTATGATACTGGGATTTGAAGGGAATTTCTGTACTTTTCTGTGAAAACACAAGTAGGGAAAATCATGAAGGAAAAGATGGAGCAAAGCTTTCTAAGTCAGTCTAATGTGTGCCATACTGGTGTGAAAATGCAGGTTCAATTCACTTTCTGTTTTAGGCATACCTCAGTAGTGACCTTAAAATTTGGTACTCACTTCATCTCTGACTGACAGTTCAGATGGTTGCAAGATGCAGAAGGGGACTTGGAAATTTGGAAAGATAAAGAAGACAAAAAAGAATTTACAAGTCACAGAAGTCTTGCAGAACAAGCTGGAAACTGGCTTTCCATGCAGAAGGAACAGATAGGAAAAGATGATAAGAAAGAAAAACTTCAGAAGAAATTGTCATCTGGTGCATGACATTGTTCTTTGTTTCTTCCCATTTTTTCATTTGTTCATTGTTGTTCTGCATTTGTTCTCAAGGCCTTCTCAAGATTAGTTTTTTCATATGAATCACAGAATCAAAAAATGGATGAGGTTGCAAGTGACCTCTGGACATCTTCTGATCAATGCTCCTTTCTTTTCTCTTTCTCATGCCTTGGCCACAATGTACTTTTTGTCTTGGTAAGTGAACTTATTATAAGAAAATTAAGGAGTGTAGTTTTTTGCTTTGTGGTCATCTGTCTCTTTCCATCTTCAAAAGCATTTAGCTGTCTCCCTTTCTGTCTCTTCCCCACGTTATTCCCAAGTTACTTTTATATTTATCTTATATATTATTCTCTAGAAAACTTTCATGATCAATAGATCATGTCTAACTTTATTGTTGTGCTCTGCATGGAGGTTAACTAAACCTTTTTCTCAGACCTTGACCCAGACAGAGTGACTTGGCTTTTGTTATTTCTCCTATTTCAGAAGATCCTGATAAAATTTTCTACATACCAGCCCTAGTTGTTTGTCATTCTTTAACATTCTCTTTTTTCACTCAGTTTTGAAATCCAATTATGAAGCAAATGCCTTGGTTAAAAACTATGAATAAATGCCTGAATTTTAAGGAGAAAATTAAAAAGAATGAATGGATGTAGTAACAATTGTGGACGTGAAAATAAAAACAGACAAAAATAGATTAAACATGCAATGTCACACCCCAAAAAGTATAGACAACTTACTGCTGTATTGAAATTAGAACCGTACAAGACAAGGAAAGATATTCATAATGATACATTTCAGGGTCCTTAAAATATTTAGCTTAAACACAGTTGTAGAGATTAACATATAACACATTTTTCTAACAATAAATAAGGAAATGTCTATAGGGTTACAGTTCAGAACATCCAGTTCTGACACTTAGTATTAGCTAAGGTGTCTAGAAAGAACAAACAAAAGTTAATATAGGTTACTGGAACACAGAGGTTGCTACAGTCGCCAACATATGCATGCTTCAGGTTGGAGAAAGCCAGCAGACTGTCTTTCCACAGTGACTTTCATCCAGAAATCACTTTGTTCTATTTCAAATTAAACTAGCAGAAGGCAGGAACAAAACACACAAAAGGAAGCTAATTACACAACCTGCAGTTAAGCTGAGAAACTACTTACTGCAGGGTGTTGCTCATGGTTAACTCTTTGACATTGGTTTACATAGAGATGGGACACATTCATAGACTGCCGAACACATCAAAAACAAAAGTCTGGCTTACAGAGTTCTGAAGATACAGATGGTTAGAGGCTGGGAAAGAAGCTGGAGGAAATACGATATGTTTGCCCTGTTTTTATGACTCTTCCCTGGGCATCTGCTTTTTGGCAGTTGCCAGAAACAGCATGTTGAGGTAGATGGTGAGATTCAGTAAAATCTCTCTTATGCTCTTATGATCTTAGAGGAACTCACAATAATCTGACTGTGAATTAGCCAAGTGTTTCCTGTACCATTGAACTGTTGTATGGTGGGATTGTACTAAAGGGGTATATTAGATTTCTCTAATGTAGACATCCACATCTGCCCTTGATGGAAACAGACATATTAAGGTTTGATTCATTTGATCTACTTAATTGCTTTGCTTTTGGTGAAAACAGTTACAGCCCTGAGATACTTATTCCTCTACATTGACCAGAAAATGAGCCCAATGTGAGTAGTTCAGAGGTAGGACTCTTAATTTCAGATGTCAGCATTGCATTAGATTAATTCTATTGGAGTATCTTTTCAGTGATTTTGAGAAAAAAAAAAAAAAAAAAAAAAAAAAACAAAACAAAAAAAAAACTCAGAAAGGTAGGGATCAGTCCCCTATAGACTGCTTCTCTCTATTAGCTGTGGGAACAGTCAGCTTGACACACTTAGATGAATACCTGGTGTTTTTTGTTTTCCAATGTCATGTCACATGAGACCCACAGTTTGTTGATGCATTTTCATTAATAAGATTTACCCTAAACTCCCAATTAAGGTATCAGGAACTTCCATCTCAAAAATATGTTCTCTAGCAGAAAATTGCTATATGCACGTGATTAATTTCTGCCATCTCAAATACCAGTTTTTCCCAACCATGCATCAAATAAGATATACCATACCTTAAAACCCTGTAATTCAACTAGGGTAGCTACAGTGTAGATCTCCTACAGATCATTTTAATGGCAGTTATTAGTCATTGTAATCAAAGTGTGAGTATAAGGAGACAATAAGGAGACAATATCTATGATCAATATCCTGTCTCATCCTGTTCCCCTCTCCTGATTTTTTAATTCAGTTTCTCTTGCAGAAGATCTTATCATACACCAGCTGACTGATGATAACCACTCATCTTCACACATTGAGCCAAACTCCTAAGAAAAAAATGAGTGTCTAGAAAGACAATACTTCAGTAGATGGAACTTGTATATCTTAGACATGCAAGTAGAGAATTCCACTTTCTAAGTACACAAAATTCCCCATCATAATGGATGATGTTTTCAAGAAGTTTTTCATCTCAGCCATATAGAAAGAGATCTTTTCAGTGATGTATAAACTCCAGCTCCACTTGTAGAAGTATAGAACATGTTGGTCTGCATGTATCACAATGCAAAATCAAAAAGTCGTAACATATATTGAAACATGACCTTGATTTCAGCTCTACTGGAGTATTCCTGCTCTTTGAACAATATGGAGGAGTGAACATTCCTTAGAAGAATTCACTAATCTGTCCTGGAGTTTTAAACTAAATTGTTACCAGTGAAGAAATCACTTTTTATTAAAATTTCTCAGGAAGAGACTTTTTATTTGAAAAAAAAAAAAAAAGTCATAAATAGCATAAACTTAGAAACAACTGACTTACACAAACTGTAAAAGTCATGCCTAAGACTAGAAAATAACAATTGAGTTTGTGTTATAGGGAGGAAGGGAGGGAAGAGGGAAACATTTCAGATTCAGGATTCAGTTGGTTTTTCTGGTTTGTTTTTCTGTTTCCAAAATATAACCACCATTCTTAGCTATAGTATTCATGTGAAACAGAAACAAAGATTAAGACATTTCACCGTAAACCTGTGGTATAAAATAAATCCTCCCTCCAGATTCATGCTAAAGGCAAGATGACCCAGCTGTCCTATATTCATTCAGGCTGGAATTGGGGAAGCCAAGGTATTTAATATTGATGCTGGCTTTATCACTGACTTTGGCTGCAGAAACTAGAATGTACTGGTGATACTAGTCATGTAGGCTTGCATGTATCACTGGTCCTTTTTTTTTTTGATAAAGGATTGTATTCATATGCATAAACATCTGGGATACAGCTGCTTACCAAGAATATTAATAGCAGTTTGTCATTATAGACACAACCTTGGTATACATGTTTATGAATCCAGCACCCTTTCCCATTCAATACTGGCTGAGATCCAGCACCCTTTCTCATTCAATACCAGCTGAATTTTCTGTTTTCTTCTTAAAGTACTGAGGATGGATCACATATTTATAATCTGTGTATACATGGCTATAAAAGAAGGAAAGATGTACTTTTTATTTTATTTGGAAACAGTGCCATGTCTATTCTCTCTGACTTTGAGGTCACTGGGCATAGTCTGGCCATGTTCTTTCATAACACCATGAGAAACCTAAACTACCTACTGAAGAGGATCTCTAACCTAAATAAGCTCTTGACCATGCCTAGGAACTATTTGAGAGACTGATAGCTGGCTTGAACAAAAATTACTCTTTAATAATTTAATAGTATAAGTGACCATTTCCCAGTGTTTGGGAACAAACCTTGGACATGCTTAAAATGTTAGTATATGTGCCAAAGAAAACACTGCTGGGTCAAATAAAATCGATTCAAAAACATGAGGAAGAAAGCAAGTACCATACATAAAAAATTAAACTTCTCACACTCCAGATATTTTTCTCAATGTCTGTCTCCTACCATTAATCTTCCAAGAATGAAAATGAAAATAATCATAAATTCCTACTCTGGAATTTCCTCACCACCTTGAGAAACCGTACCTGAAGGTGTTTAAGGAGAGGTTGGACATAGTGCATACAGACATGGTTTAGTGGGTGGCATTGGTGGTAGGGTAATGGTTGGACCAGATGATCTTGGAGGTCTTAATGATTCTATCTATTCCATCTTAATGATTCTATGATTCAAACCAACCACAGGCAGTAATCTATGAATTACTAAGCCATGGCTGAACACCATCTGTAAAGGAATGAAACACAGTAAGCATTGTTGTCAAAATGTCTGTTTCCAGCTACATCACCTTCATGCTAGAGAATGGTTTTCAAGCATTCTTTATGTTTACAAGAGAAACTAAAGGTAGATGCAGTCCACCTCAGCAGAGCTGAGCAAATAATGTGGGAAGTAGTATATTTGTCCATTATCTGACATCTGATTCTTAGTTTTCCCATTTATAGCAATAAACATAGGTAAGAATTCACTGTGAAATCTTCTATACAGACATGGATTGTGTTATAGGCCCTTCACTCAAAAGGTCTACCATCACTGTATTATAGTATTTTCACTACTATAAGATTTTTTCCTTAATGATCTGCTCTGCTCTTCCTGAACACCTCACTGTCTCTGTCTATCTTAAGATTTCCAGGTGACTTTTCAGGGCTCCAGTTCTAAATGGAGATTTAGGAGAAGGAGAAGGAAAAAGGGAAAGGACATTTACCTGCTTGTTTTCTATCAGTCACACGAGGGAGGTCTGAGGTTAATCTAGGTATGTCACTAGTAAGTATATTGTCTAAAACAAGCTTCTGGCCTTCCTCTTCTGTTAGTGGAAAGGACTAGGCACCCCCAGAAGGTGAACCATCCCATCTATTACAGATATCTCTACCAGGAAGTAACAAATCTTCTTTTGGTAGTGCTTCTCTCTCGTTATAGTCAAAGTTAATCTAACTGATTTCCTTATATGTACAATTCATTGCAGACCACAACGGGGTATTTGAGATACTTTACAAGGTGTAAGATACCTGTCTGAGGCTAGCAGATGTGACACTTGACTTAATTCACCCTTCTGGACTGGCACTTGTAACCAAGGTGGGCAGGGACCTATTGAAAATTCAGTGCAGTAGAGGTGGGTGAATTTTTTTCCAGTCCTACAGTTCCATCTAGGAATATTTTTTACTCTTGCTTCTGACATACACATTTTGACTGCAGCTGCAGGAAGCTCGTACCAGCCTGTATCACCCCAGTGTTTACAAGGTGACTGAAATCCAGACAACAAACACATTGGACATATGCAGAAGGTTTTCTCCAAATAAAACTTGATTTTTCTTTATGTTAATTCACTGGGGAAAAAAAATAAAAAAATAATTTAAAAAATATCTAAATTCTTTTGATTGTGATGTATTTGGTATAGTGAAAACTTTTGTTGTTGTTGTTTTTGTTTGTTTGTTTTTCCCTGTATGTCTATATACAGTGCTGTGTACACCAGACACCTAAATTCACCTGGGACCTTGTAGCATGGCTGAGTAATATACACTTAAAAGAAAAAATGTAATAGATTACTGAAAATTTGCAAGACATTGTGGACTCCATACTGCACAGATTTTCCCCAGTCCAAAAGCTTTCAATCTATTAAAAGTATTGATATCTGGGAGATATGGCTTTGTTCTTTGCTATTTTTGTCTTTTTTTTTTTTCTTTTAATCTCTCTCTTGTATAGCTATGGTCAGTTCGGACACTGTGATTTTGTAGCTTCAAAAAACATGAGGTGATCTTGCTTATGATACTATTTTACTTGATATGGACTGCCAAGAAATCATTAAATTGGGAAAAAATATATATAAATATCTTAAAGAAATAGCCAGGGAAACTCATGATCTGGAAGTAAAAGTATGATCCATCACCTGAGCCATGCCATTTAAGAAGCTTCATGCATTAAACATAATGGAAGGGAGTAGTACAGCTCCAGTTCAATATGTGACTTGCGAGCTATCACAAGGCTTCTGACTTGGTATTACTAAGAAATGTTCACTGACTGTCACTGCAAAGGTATGCGAGGGAGATTCTCTAAGGACCAATTAATGGGAATGGAAGAGAATTCTGGTAGATTGGTTGCCAGTGGGAGGAAAGTGAGTGGAGAATGGTGAAGAATAATGTATGTTTGCAATTTACTTATTAGCCCTATGGAAAAAAAAAAAAAAAAAAAAAAAAGGCAAAAAAGGCAACACATGCCAGAAGACATAACAAAAACTATTAACAACATTTGTAAATACCATTTTACCATTTTAATTATTTAAGCTGGATCTGAACAGGAAGCTTACTTTTTTTTTGTTCTTTTATTTGTTTGGTTTTTTTTTTGTTTTGTTTTGTTTTGTTTTGTTTTTTTGTTTCAAGGGATACTGTTGTTAATCAACTTAACAGCTCTATTTTATGTCATAAAACCACAATTTTCTGCCAGAGGAAGCTCACTGTGGCAGTTTCTTAAAGCTTGTATCCTTTAATCACAGCTGAAATAGTGGCATCTTAACACTGCCAAGCTCATGTAGAGATTTATTATTTTCCTGTTTCCCTTTCTATTAATTTATTGTTTCACCACTTGTGTATCTATTTCTTTTATCTGAGGATCTCCAAGCACAATACAAAGGCTCATTAATTAAGTCTCACAATGTTTCATGCAAAGTAGGACTCTGAGAGTAAAATACACCCAGTGCTACATCCCTGTAGTTCAGTTTCATGGTAAAATGCTTTGTGATGAGTTATTGCACAAATTTGTTGGTGCTTTGCATTTTTTCTCCCATTTCTCTTTATGTGGTTGGCATTGCACATCTTAAAGCCTCATAACCAATATACTCTAAACCAATGTCTGATATTCTCCTTGTAACTCAGAAAAAGTTTTTTTTTCAAGCTTTTCTAATTTCAGGATATAATTTAGCTAGCCTGAATCTGGCTGAGGAAGTCAAATTTTGTTATTAAATATATATATATATATATATATATATATATTGCTTTTGATCACAGCAATCCAAAGCCAAATTTTTCTTTCAGATATACCTGTGTATGCCATTTTGTTCTCAATAGTGCTTAGGTTCTGATTCAGTCAAGCACATAAAGGTGAGCTGTGATAATCTCATTTTTAAGGTCATGAGGTTTCTCATTGTCAGCTTATAAAACAAATAGGACTGAAGACTGAGAATTTTAATGAATTGCTGCAATAATGTGGCCAATACTCTAACAGAGTAATTAAGCATGAGGCTTATTTTTAATTTTGGCATTTAAATCTCTCTGGCTCTGGGAAAAGTTCCGTTGTCACTATGGCTGGTCTCACTCTATTCCTAGTCACAGTCACAGGCAGAGGAGAAAGTGAGATGATTTTGGCAGTTTGCTTCCTCAGGAAACTTCCTGCTTTGCTTGCGCCTACAGCCTGCTGTGATAGTGGGAAGAAGAAGAAGAAGGAAAAAAAAAAAAAAAAAGTTGCAAAGGTGAGGGATGAGGATGAATTCGGCTGAGAAATGTCATTTCTATTAGTCTTCAGTGAACTGTTTTGTTGGCATGCTAATAGGTGGCACGGTGTCTTATTTTTTTTTTTTTCTCAGATGTTAGGAATTTAATATTAAGAAGTTATAAAAAATCAGTCTTTCTCACTGACTGGCAAAGATTGATTTCAGTAGGTTTACTGTGTGTAGTGTGAGCGTATACGTACATATATATGTGTAAGTCATTTTTCTCCATTTAGGAATTACAGGTAAAAAACACAATTAAGAGAGACAAGAGTCATCAGTGAAAATAGATGTCCCTCAAATATTCATAAATGGATTGAATTCTGCTCTTCATTTCAGAAAATTTTCCTTAGGCAGAAGCTCTTACTATGAAAAACATGATTAGCAAAGAATTGAACATAGAATGACAGTCTCTTGAATCTAAGTGCTTACTATGCTTCAAAGTCCTCTAGGAGGAGCAAAATAAAAAAATAAAATGTAGTAGTAATAGGTTTTGGTATTATTTAACCTAGGTACCTATATATATTTTTTTTATTATAAAAATTACATTTTTGTATTTTTGTGGATAAGAAAGATATGAACTCTATAATTAGAAGTTACAAAGAGAGTAAAAAAAAAAAAAAATTCTACAGCTACATATGAATTCTGTTTACTGTGAAACAGGAAAAAAAAGACTAGCTGCCACACCAAATACTGCAGATGAGGCATGAACTACTTCAAGCTAAATTTTCCCAGTGGTATGCTCTAGAGCAAGGTCTTCAAGGATATCAGCTACAGTGATGAACCTGTGTCCTAAGCGCTGATCTCAATGAACTCCATTAAAATGAGACAATTCATTTACAAGGTCAGGTCTGAAGACTGATGAAGGACCTATGGCTGGAAAATGATGTAAAGACAGTAGGGAAGGGAATGTCCATACCAAATAATGCTGAAATGTGATTTCCTAAACCCAACTCTTTCTATTTAACCACAGCTGTTTGGTATTGTAACAGCTTTTCTGCTGCATTAGTATTGCAAACACAAAGAAAGGTAGCAGTGAGTCAGGATTGCTATAAAATACCCATAACTCATTTAGTATATTGAGTGAGAAGCATAGCATCATATAGACTCATAGAATATCCTGAGTTAGAAGGGACCCAAAAGAGTCATCAAGTCCAACTCCTGAGTCTCCAAAAGACCACCCAAAAAATCAGATAACATGTCTGAGAGTGTTGTCCAGATGCTTCTTGAAATCTGTCAGGCTCTATGCTGTGGCCACTGCTCTGGGGAGCTTATTCCAGTGCCCAACCACCCTCTCAGTGAAAAGCCTTTTCCTGACACCATGCCTGACCCTTCCCTTTCCCAGCTCCATGCCATTCCCTTGGGTCCTGTTACTATCCCCAGAGAGCAGAGCTCAGCAATTCAGCCAGGGAGAAAAGCAAGCAGTAGCCCAAAATGTGGCCAGATGGTCTCTGAGATCACTTGCAACTGAACTTAGCTGACTGATTACAAAGCACACAAAAACATCTTCTCTTTGGCACAAAACTTTTCAAACAGCACTAAAAAGCAAACCTGTGGAAATATGATCTTTTTTTTTTTTTTTTTTTTCTCTTGAGGTGTTCCCTTCAGGGATGAATATCTGAAGAAATGTTGGTAAGATGAGTGTCATATGTCAATATCCACTGAAAGAGATAAGCAGTATAGGTTTTTCTCAGGGTAGCCTAAACTGAGCTATCCATGAGACAAGCCACCACATATATAAATCTCTGAAGAATTATGGCCAGTAAAGGAAGAACTCCTCTTTCTACAAGGTAGAAGAGCTGGTTAACTAAGAAAAAAAGACCATTGATTTGTCATTTTTTTACAATTATGTAAGTCACATTTTCTGTATATGTCTGTATATAGTATATGTCTGTATTCAGAACAAAATGACAGGAAAGGTCATTATTTTTCTTTCCAAGATAACCCTTACATAGTCACATTTTTTTTAGAAAAGCCAAAGCTCATCTGGAGCTCAATCTGTCTACTGCCGTTAAAGATAACAAAAAATGTTTTTATAAATACATCAACACAAAAAGGAGGACTAAGGAGAATCTCTGTCCTTTACTGGATGTGGGGGGAAACTTAGTTACAAGAGATGAGGAAAAGGTGGAGGTGCTTAATGACTTCTTTGCCTCAGTCTTTATCGGCAATACCAGTTGTTCTTTGAACTGGTGGAAGGGGATGGGGAGCAGGATGTGGCCCTCACTATCCACGAAGAAATGGTTGGTGACCTGGTATGGCACTTGGATGTGCACAAGTCGATGGGGCCAGATGGGATCCACCCGAGGGTACTGAGAGAACTTGCAGAAGAGCTGGCCAAGCCGCTTACCATCATTTATCAACAGTCCTGGCTATTGGGGGAGATCCCAGTTGACTGGCGGCTAGCAAATGTGACACCCATCTACAAGAAGGGCCGGAGGACTGACCCAGGAAACTACAGGCCTGTCAGTTTGACCTCAGTGCCAGGGAAGCTCATGGAGCAGATCCTCTTGAGAGTCATCATGCGGCACTTGAAGGGCAAGCAGGTGATCAGGCCCAGTCAGCATGGGTTTATGAAAGGCAGGTCCTGCTTGACAAACCTGATCTCCTTCTATGACAAAGTGACGCACTTGGTGGATGAGGGAAAGGCTGTGGATGTGGTCTACCTTGACTTCAGCAAGGCTTTTGACACCGTTTCCCACAGCATTCTCCTCAAGAAACTGGCTGCTCTTGGCTTGGACTGGCGCACGCTTCATTGGGTTAGAAACTGGCTGGATAGCCGGGCCCAAAGAGTTGTGGTAAATGGAGGCAAATCCAGTTGGAGGCCGGTCACTAGTGGCATTCCCCAGGGCTCGGTGCTGAGGCCGGTCCTCTTCAATATCTTCATCGATGATATGGATGAGGGCATTGAGTGCACCCTCAGTAAGATTGCAGATGACACCAAGTTAGGTGCATGTGTCAATCTGCTTGAGGGTAGGAAGGCTCTGCAGGAGGATATGGATAGGCTAGACCGATGGGCTGAGGTCAACTGCATGAAGTTCAACAAGGCCAAGTGCTGGGTCCTGCACCTGGGGCGCAATAACCCCAAGCAGAGCTACAGGCTGGGAGATGAGTGGTTGGAGAGCTGCCAGGCAGAGAAGGACCTGGGAGTGATGGTGGACAGTCGGCTGAATATGAGCCATCAGTGTGCTCAGGTGGCCAAGAAGGCCAACGGCATCCTGGCCTGTATAAGAAACAGTGTGACCAGCAGGGCTAGGGAGGTGATCGTCCCCCTGTACTCGGCTCTGGTGAGGCTGCACCTCGAGTACTGTGTTCAGTTTTGGGCCCCTCGCTACAAGAAGGACATCAAGGTGCTTGAGTGAGTCCAGAGAAGGGCGACAAAGCTGGTGAGGGGCCTGAAGAACAAGTCCTATGAGGAGCGGCTGAGGGAGTTGGGGGTGTTCAGCCTGGAGAAAAGGAGGCTCAGGGGTGACCTTATCGCTCTCTACAGGTACCTCAAAGGGGGCTGTAGCGAGGTGGGGATTGGTCTGTTCTCCCATGTGCCTGGTGACAGGACGAGGGGGAATGGGCTTAAGTTGCACCAGGGGAGTTTTAGGTTGGATCTTAGGAAGAACTTCTTTACCGAAAGGGTTGTTAGGGATTGGAATGGGCTGCCCAGGGAAGTGGTGGAGTCACCATCCCTGGAGGTCTATAAAAGACATTTAGATGTAGAGCTTAGGGATATGGTTTAGTGGGGACTGTTAGTGTTAGGTCAGAGGTTGGACTTGATGATGTTGAGGTCTCTTCCAACCTAGAAATTCTGTGATTCTGTGATTCTGTGAAAAGTGATTATGCCTTGTTTCTTTTCTTAACTCTGGAGGATTAAATTCAACCGACTGCTTCACTTATTCTTGCTTGACATTCAGAGGCCCAAGGTGTGTGTTTTTTCTGTCTTTGGAGACACTATACACCTCTTCTGCCCTGTCTGATGAGTACAATGATGCCAGATACACAGGATATCTTATTGGACAATGATGTTCCTGTCTCATATTCTCATATTCATATTCTTGTTTCATATTCTTTTCTGCAAAGACTTGCCCTTCTTTATTCCTTCAGTTCTTGCAGAAGGGAAATTCCATTGCTTTATTAGAGATGAAGCACAACCTGAAGGTATATTCAGGCTTTGTGGGTATACTGCAGAGCACTGCCAAGTTGGTGAGACATGACTACCAGAATGACCCCAAAAATCCCATTTTAATAGAGACCAAGCAAAACAATGAGGCTGATTGCTGTACTCCAAAGGAAGAGAGTTTGGATTAGAAATCAGTGTCCATATGATAACAGATCAGTTCTAGCAGCTCCTGCTGCTTGTGTACATCTTGCTGATTTCATCAGCTCCTCCTGCTTCTGGACAGGTTTGTGGAAGGAAGAAAAACTTGCTTATCTGGAAGTTGTCCATATGAGGGAAATAATCATCAAACAAGATGTTGCAGAATTCTTGGCAAACATAAATTCTTGAATTGGATGAAATTGTGATGTTGTGTATATAGAACAGGAATATAGTATAGTTGAGAGAATGATAAGCACTATAAATATTGTATAGGTGATATCACAACTATCTTACTCATACTAGATGGCACCTATAAGGTGATAGAGGAAATGAAAAATGAAGAAGCAAGTGACAGGCAGACACCACAAGAAAGGGCAAACAGACACCTTTAAAATGATGAACTGAAATGTAGTTTTGCCAGAAAACAGATAAAATCTGCTAAAAGATTAATTTCTGAGTAGGCATGTGAGAAATCATTTAGGAAACTGGGCAGCTTTATGCATCCAAATCTGATGGCTAATAGATTTTGACTGATAATAAATTCTCCAAATATTCCAGGAAGAGAGAAGGGAATGGTAGACAGCATGAGCTGGGCACTGAAATTGAATTACTTAGACCTGTCCTGGGCAGATAAATAAGAAATATGAGCATGAACATCAGTGTACATTGACATGAAATTGAGATGTGTTGTGACACTTTAAACCAGAGGGTTGTTATTTTAAACCGGGTATGAGCTGTTGGCTTCAAACCTAATAGGATTTCATAGTCTTTTGAATCTAAAAATTTAAATGGGATTTTGACTTAACTATACATTTTAGATCTCTCCAAAACTTTTAGCCTTCTGGTTCTTCATATCATAGGCTGGATCTAATCCAGTATTTTTCACCTCGGTTTCACAGAACTTCGATGCTTGCAGATTGTGAACCAAGTTAATGAAATACAACTTGACACTTAATGAGGATTTAAAACTCAAAATCCAGTGACCATCCTACCTCCTAGAAATAAAAAACATGATCATCTTTAAAAAGAAAATGAAAACAGTATTGTTGGGATTTAGCTTGACTAAACAGGAGAATAAACCAGCACCTCAACAAGAGATTTGATACAATATGCTTGTGAGGCTCTCTGCAGCTAGTGGAAAGAGCCAGAAATGCCAAAATCCAATTGAGCATATCTTAAAAATAGTGCCCAAAATGGACATAGTAAACAACCTTCTGGATGTGTGTCCATTTCCATTGACTAGAATATTGATTGTTGTTTAAAGCTAGTTAATATTTTTTATTTTATTTTATTTTTTTTTGTCTGTGAGATGGAGTTTCATAATCATAATGTTTAAACTATCAGGGTTAACTTATTGACAACCAACTGATGACTTTTTTTGTGGTATATTGAAGAGTCTCAAGTCTTTGTCAACACAAAGAGATGAAAAACTTAATGGACAAAAAATAAACCTTATAGATGTCACTAAGCATTAATTTAGCTGATCTCAGAGTTAATCACTTGTCAAAAACATACAATAAATATTATCACTATTCCAACTACACTCGATGCCAATAACAGTGCCTTTCAGATAGAGACTTGTCCTAAGATATCATCATCATCATCACCATCATCATGTAAGCACATACAATTTTTCCTAATAATTTATTTAATAATATTTTTTTGACTGAACTATAATATTTCTAAATATAATATCTTTATTACTCAACCCCCAGTCAAAACTCTGGTTTCAAAACATCTCTATTATTGTGTCTTTCTAAGAGTTGAAGATGAATCTCAGAGAGAAAGGTGATGAGAGTAGTATACACCAGGTCAAATTCTCATCTGGAGAAAATTGTTCTAATTCTATTGAAAGTAATGATGCCTTGTTGATGGAGTCTTATTTTAAAACTTCATGATTTTTATCCCTGACTTCCTGGGTTTTGCCACAGTTAAAGATCTGATCCTTCAAGTGAGAATTAATATAATAAATAAAGTTGGCAGTTGTGGGAAATGTGAGAAGTACATGCCATGGAAGCTGTGGTCAATTATGTGTCAGAAGAATTAGTCCCAATTCAGAAGTGAGACTAGTCCACTACAAATATATATACATATACATATGGAGTAAATTTTGATGGTAGCAAATGAATCTTTCTAACAAGAGCAAATGCATATAAAATAAGTAGCTAGGAGAAAATAAGCTTTGTCTACTTCTCATTTTACAGAACACATTCATTTTGCCATACTCTATGAATCCTATTGAAACAAAAATGTGTTTACAATGTTACTTATTCCATAAAACATGTTTGCTACTCAGCAATCTGCTTGCTTCTCTTAAAATGTATTTTTGTGACAAACAATCATTAAACCTCACAACCACCGTGTGCAGATAAATGAAACTAGCACAGATATTACCATTTGGTTGACACATTTGTTTTGACATTGTAAAAGAGCGTTACTGATTTTTTTTTTTTTTTGTCTAAAACTCTCCCTTTTTTTCTCAGAAACAATAATATGTTCCTGCAAATGCTGCAAAAGATCAAAAGCTGTTCAGATCATATTTACAGTACTAAAAGCACAATGAATGCCCCTGTAAATGACATGTAAATTACTGAACGATGATTCAACTTCAGTCAGCTTTGCAAATGAATTGAAGGACCTTAATTCCACTTTAGCTTAGAAATGTGATTATTCTACTGCTTGTAAGAAATCAGCTTTAATCCTCCTTTAGATGTCATTCAACAGGTTCTTCTTGCACAAAAGATGTAAGTGAATTTCCCTTTTCAAATTCATTTTCTTTCCACAGGATGTTCTTAGAAATTATTTAAAACTGGCCTATCAAACCAATGACTCTCCTTTCCTACATCTGTTCAAGAATAATAGTCGGGACTCATATCTTAGACTTTGTGATAGCATAACTCCAGTGTCCTTTCTTTTTTATTTACTATTTATTTATTTATTTATTTATTTATTTATTTATTTATTTATTATTCCAGTTGATGGAAATGAGATCTGAATTAGGCTTCCTTACAATATATACAGCTGAATATCTATTCAAGAAAACAAAATAATTATTTTCCTTCCAGGTTGAATTTGCTATGGAAGAATTCAGACAAATACATATCCCTAAATAAGTCATGTAGTCCATGTAATATTGAACATTAACAATCTTTCATTATCATTTTGTTTTATTCCTTCAGTTTCCTGCATTCATGGAGTAATTCTATGTTACACCAAGATTTTTCTAAATTAAGGAATATCTTTTTGGCACCTAGTTGTACAGTAGATCCCAGTTCCTGATTAAAGATATGCTTATCACAGGCAAATGATAATGTTATTTTCTGTTCTTGAAGAAAACTAAGTGCTAAAAATCACAAGCTGGCTGAGCCACATGTCCAGTGGGTGTAAAATCAACATATGTCCTTTGGGAGTTGTGCTCATTTGCACCAATGGTATATCTGGTATCCCAGGTTAGGATGGTGTTATTTAAAATCTCCTAGACAATCCACTTATGCAAGAAAAAATAATTAATTAAATAAATAAATAGATAGATACATAATTCTAATGACCATGTGTCATTTAGGCATTTGTTCTTCCTGTTTCCTATGAGAACTTTTCCTGTCTTTATGGCTGAAAGAAAGAAAATGCAGTCCCTAGTCAGAACTTCATAAAATTCAATATTGGAAATGAGAGAACATTCATTCCTCATCCACATGAGGAAGTACAATCCACACCTGAAATAGATGTACTACTAGTCTGTAGGTAATAACAGAAACAGAGTTCTGTCAAAGAAATTCCAAGTGGCTGGGAATTCAGAGCTGGAGAGAATGTGTGGTACCAAAGGTTGAGAACTCACACAGGTGATGAGGACTTCTGTCTTCAAGACTTACTGCTTGAACAGAAGGACAAGAAAATATCTTTTTTTTTTTTTTTTTTTTTTTTTCTGTAGAATAAGAAAATTTCAAGGGCCTGTTTTACTGACTGTATCTACCATGGTAGTATTTCAGTTACCAGTGTAGACCAACCAAGAAAGCTTTCATTATAATCCTCATTTCATCTTTTTGAGCAATGGTGTGTCTGTTTGCCAATTGCAGTAGCAGACATTCTTTACATGGACCTGCAGCCAGGCTGTGTCACAGAATAAGTTAAAGGGGAGCAAGTCTTTAAACAAGTCTTGGTGATTCAAGGTTTCATCCCGTTTGTTACCTTTTTTTTTCTTCCCTTTCCCCCCAAGAAAAATACAAAACTGTAATTATTTATATTATGAACGAGCTCAATTCAAGGTTCTAATTCTCCCAGGCAGTGCACAGTCAAACAGTAAGACTCAGCCTTCATCCAGTGAAGATTTCAGTGGAAAGAAGAAAGACATAAAAAGAAGAAAAAGATAGACCGCACATGCAAAACATGAATAATATAATAATAATTTGGTAGGTGACTTCTGTGTCCTAGGTAACACACAAAGTCAGTAGCAAAGGCAGGGAATTATCTTACATCTTCCACATATCACCCAAAACCTTTGCCTACCCCCACCCTAATTATCCAGTGTCCTGCAATCACATGCAGTACCTACTATGTCACATATCGCGGCACACATTACAGTGACGTGGAAAATTCTCCCCTTGGTCTGTCAAGCATAAACTTAGAAAATGTGCCTGTAACAAGGTTCTAAAGGCTTTGAAAGCATTAAAGAGCCTGTCTGCTAAGGATGTGTAAAGGTCACAATACCAGGAGCTGCTCTTGAAGGAGAGACATTTCTCTACGTGACTTTGACAACAAACAGCATCCAGCTATGCTGTGTAACAGGTGTAAAAGACTTACACTGACATTTCTCTTCCTACAGTCCAGGGCCACCACTTGCAAATATAATCTAGAAGAAGCCAATAAAATTCAGTGACATGAGTCATGATTAGTGTGACAATCCAGACTGCAGGATAACAATAAATAATGCAAAGAAGAAGCAAATGTACTGCATTTTAGCAAGTAGAGACACAACCCTATTGAAAATACCTGCACCATCTAGAAAATGAGGGGGGATTTCTTTCATGGGAGGAGTCTTCACGTTTAAAATGATTGTGTATAAATATTATCATCTAAGCTTATCTTTGACCTGATGCTTTCAGTTTGATATGATATGACCCGAATTTCTGCCCTGATGTAACTCTCTTATCTAGTCCTCATCCAAGCAGTCTCATGGGCAGTTGTGCTTATGCTTTGAATATAAGAAGCTATTCTTTGCTTTTGAGGGAGAAAAAAGGCACAATAAGGTAAAAAGTCCCACAAAATGATACTTTTTATGTCAAGGGCAGGGTGATATTCAGGTACCCCAAAAGTAAAATTAGGTTGTAGCTCTAGAAGGAATAAAAAACGCTAATCCAGAAGGAGTGGTTCCACAAAAATAAATAAATAAATGGTAGGAATTGATTAAAGGAGGAAAAAAAGTTGGGGAAAAAGAAGAGTATTTTCAAAGAGAAAAAATGTCTATCAGATTATCTTGTTTATGTCAGACTTCAACTTTTCTTGACAGTATGTGATGACCTGTATTGTTGAGGGATATCTCAGCATGATAAAATCATTGGAAGTCAGAATATGGTCATGGTGATCTCGTGCCTATTTTGTTAGTGTTAAGAAAGAAAGTGGAATTGCAAACCTAATTTGAACCTAAATTGAACCTAATTTCATTTACTTCCTCCAAAAACCCTCCAAGTGTGCTGTATTATTGACTATTCATCCTGCGACTGGGCAGTGGTAGCTGATATCTCTTAATCTTCATATCATCAAGAGATGATATCTTCATCTTTTATCTCTGAAAAAAAAAAAAAAAAAAAAAAAAAAAGAAACAGCTTTCCAAAGTATATATTTTTCATTTCATGTTATTAATGTTTTACTTTTATTTTCTGAGCACTTTAAAAACTTCCTGCATAAGCCTGTCCCATGTCTTCTTCTTGGTACACTGACTCTTCAGACATGCTCTGGGAGGTGAGCACACTCCAGAGGTGTCCTCCAGTGCTGCCTGGATTTGAGATTGGAGGCTCACTAACTGCCTGGACTGTGAGTCTAGTCATGTGGGTGTTCAAACAGATGGCTGCAGAAGGGACTGGAAACATACCCTTTAATGTCCACATGAAAGATATCTGGATGATAGTAGCTTGACAGCACTGTGTTAGTAAGGTGCCCTACTATGTCACACCTTCCTGACAGCAGAGGACATGCCTGTTCTCTCCAAACTAACTTTTCTTTAAATTTTCATCACATTTTATATGAGGACTGATTTTCCACATAGCTTCTAGGTAGATTTTTAATTGCCTGCCTTAGTTATGCTGGGTCAAAATCATACTGTGAGATTTACTGTGCAAGTATTTTCATGAAAGGGGCTGTACACTTTAAATGGTTAAGACCTCTTTTCAGATATATGTGTCATCTAAGCCAGTAAAGGCCCAAACCTAGGAAATTAGGATTACCTCAAAAGCAAAACTGCTCACTCTTTTGTAGATATTAAGCAGATCAACTGCTGTAAAACACGCTAAAGTACACATTGACAAAGTTCATACTAATACATAAGAATGAAGCAACCATATTCTGACCAAGCTTGCAAGGAATAATTCACTTCTATGAAATTCAACTATTCTGAAAAGAGTGGTCATATTCATGCTATTATTAGAAACAGTTCTTGACTTCTGTTACCTCCTGAATCATACCCTGGTGTTTATGGGGAGAGCTGGACTGGGCCAAAATCAGAACAGGACAAAACTCTTCAGAAATTCAGTGGAGATTATTAATTTCTGGTGCCTGAGAGCATATCTCGTATCTGACGGTGGTCAGGTGATGTACCTGTCCTCATCCTCACTACAAAGAACTTCTTCTCTTCTAAACGGTATCTGTATCCCCGCAGCTGACTGGGAACAGCTGTTTTTTTGTACTAACTCCAAAACTATGACTAAGAATTTTTTGGAGAACTGACAACAGAGGTAAGATTCTTGTGTCATGTTTCTTAGAAGACTCTCACAGTGACTTCAAATAAAGGTTATGACATTCAGCAGAAGGATAGGACCAATATCTTGATGATGCTAAAGAATCCAGTATGGACTTGGCTGGACCTGGAAAGGGATCCCGTTTGCTACAAGTTTCTATACCTTAGACCCAGGAGATAAAGAAATTTTACAGAACAAAGAAAGTAAAGGACCATTCTCCAGCTGTGAAGCCAAATGACAAGGCCTGGCCACACTCACTCTACATATCACCTGGCCATCACTCTGCTTCACTCATATGAGATTTTGTGTTTCAAGAAATAATTATTCAGTGTGCACATATGGTTTTTTGCATGCTTTCCTTCAAATTCACTGAAACAAAATGAAGTTTGTGCTACAGCCCCTCAGAATGATTCAGCAAACTTTTGCTGAAGTATCCAGTGTCAGTAGGTCTTCTTCTTCCATGTCAAGTGTCTAGATCACCTGTGCACTCTAGTTTACTAATGTTCAGATAGTCAAATATGTTGAGAACACATCTCCTGAGTCGCTCTGTAGTGATTGGTTTTCTTTATCATTTTACATGATTCTGACAGTCAGAAAGTCCTCTGGTCAGTTCTGAGGAATACTCATTTTACATTGTTTGCAAGAAGACTGATCAGGCAATCCTAGCATAGAAAATTTTCTTTTGAGTTCAAAACAACATGGTGCCTAATTTGTTGAGTGTTACCCATGCCTCAATACACAGCTTTCCCTTGCAGAGAAGTGTAACCTTTACCCTAACCTTATCCATCTTAACTCAGATGGATGAAATCCAAATATGTTCACCACTGAAATTATATTCAGGATTATTTACATATATGTTTGCTTATCTGGGGCGGGGAGTGTGCATGGTAACTTCTTTTTCCTTCTCGGGGCTGTTTATCTTGTTATTTCTAAAAGTTGCCTGACTCAAGGTGGTGGCCAAGAGGAATTACCATGAGATCAGGTTGTCTTGTTAGGATGTCTTGTTGAAGTCACAGCAGAATTTCCAGTGAGACTTCTCTTAAAGATGATGATAACTCCATTGATACAATTAAAATGGTTGGGTGTGGTTTGTTCTGTCATTCAAACACTGCAAAGCAAATGAAGAACTTGATAATGGAACTTGTCTCAATTCCTTCTTCTTTGGTTTTGAAAGGTCCAGGCCCTCTTTCTATGAAATAATAAATTTGCACAAATCTACTGTTTGTTTTTCTTCTGAAATTTACAGACACTTGTGGCCATGCACTCATTCGTTTAAATGGAACCACAATTTCACCCCTAGTTCAACATTTACCCTTGTTTCCTGAAATATGACTAAAGTGGTTCTTGATTTGAAGAGCAAACTACTTCACAGACATCTCACTACTTAAGGTCTTTCTTTTAAATGTATATGTAGGGCTATAAATGTACAGTAGGGATGCCGAGACTAAGTGCAAAAGCCATTACAACTTAAGGAAGGCTTTAAGCTGTAAGTCTGTCCTCTCTCATTAGTCATAGAAAGATCCAAGCTTCACCCTCCTACATAGCATTTGCCCTTCCCATTGAGAATTTCACAGTAAGGTATTTCTGTACCTGCCTACATTGGATTTATGGCCCCTGTTTATTTACTTTGTGGAAGCCAACTTCTTTTGGAGCCTCGCCAAAAATAGCATATTCTAAGCTATTGTATTGAAAGTGGAATTACAAATGAGTTGCACACCTGCTTTATAGGGAAACTATATGAGACCAAACGAGGAGACAGTTTTGAAGAAAGCCAAAACCTCCCATATCTTGACATCTGTGTGATCTATGAATTTGCCCTGTTTTCTGAAAACAACAGCTCCTTACCCCTCCATCATCATCATCATGAATAAGCAACAGGCTGTGGGAAGGAATGTCAGGCTCTAATTCATGCTGTTTTGATTTGTTTTGTTTTACTTTAAAAGTCCCTTTGATATTTTTTACACCATCAGACAGCAGCCAGCTCTTTTTTTTTTTTTTATCTTTTTTTTTTTTTCTTTTTTAACTTCTTCCCTCTGGACAAGTAGGATATTAATATTATCCCTGTAACAAGCAGCAGAAGGAATGAAACATCTAGGTAAATACTGCAAGTGAGATTAAAACTCTCTAGCTTTCTGATGTAACCCTGTGACACAGCGTTTCTAGTGAATTAAACCAAATGTACAAGTATTTAACGACTAATCCTTTTAAGTATTTTAATGCCCCAATGAAGATTTCTTATAGGGAGAGGCAAAGCATATGTGGTTTCCGTTAGAGTCTGCCTGCAGGCAGAGGATTGAGCAGATTGGCTTTTTTTTTTTCCCTCTCCCCCCTCTTTTTAATTAATTAATATTTCCCTTCTTTTGTGCTTTGTGTGTGTGTGTGTGCTTTTTTTAATTTTTTTGGCGGGCGGGCAAGCAGCACGTGGGTGTGGGTGCTGAATGGACAGCTCCCGGCGGCGGGGGACTCACCCCGGCGGCCCCCCGGAGCCGGGGGAGGGAAGGGGGAAGAAAGGAAGGGGGGGCCGCGGGGGGGGGCAGGGAGAGCGTCCAAATCGCAGCCTGCTTCTTGCTGCGAGAAAGTAGAGGGATACCAAACAGGTTTTCTTCCTCCCTTGGGTTACTACAAACAGCTAACCTAGCTCAGGGGGCTCTTTGAAGACAAGAAAGAAAAGTAACTTTTCATTTTAGAAACCCATCCTGCAAGGCAGCAGGTATTAAGCTGATGATAACATTCCATGTATGTATCTAAAAATATGTATGAAAAGAAAATTATACACACACATACGTATGGCTTCTTTTGATGTTATAGAACTTCCTACCCATAGGGAATAATATTTTCTCTTCTATTAATAGCCAGGCCAGTGTCATGCACTGCAGGGAGAAAAATCAATGCTCATAGCTATAAACAAAATTGATCTTCTGTTTAAGCTAGTCTTTAAGGGTTGCAAATTTAGGGTCGGGGTTAAGGTTACATAGAAAGCAAATGTTCAGATTTCCAACTGAGGGAAATGTATCAATTTTTTACGCACTTTTGATGCACAACAACCATAATGATAATTTGGGGAAATATAGATGCAGGTGCAAAGTCCACACCAGGCACTTGCATATATGCAGGCAGATGAAATAGATAACAGGGTCTCGACACTTCCTGTTTGTGTGAAGAGGAATTGAAAATATGTTTCTATATATCAAAAAGGTAGAGCAGAGGTTCAGTTGATACAAATAGGAGGTGAACCAATGACATTAACACAGATATGTCGATTTATCTAAAATGATGTTATGCAATAGCTGTGTTAAGGATTGCAAATTTTCTGTTTCCTTATCATACATACATATAAATGTGTTTTTCATTTCTGTGCATGTGGCATGAATGTAGAGAGAAGATACAGAGGTTTTTGTCGTAGTCACAGTTTTTTTTTCATTAAGGAAATGCAAAGATATACTGCATTTAAATAACCTGATCATTGTTAGAAATAGCAATGAGGAGTCTACTTACAAGAAATAATATCTTCACTTGATCATCATTTAATACATGACCCATGTCTCTTTGCTCAACAAATATACAAACTAAAATTATACCTAGGTCTTTGCTAACTTGAATACTGGTTTATGTTTTCATCCTGAATGAATGTCACTTACTGATGATAAATGCACTTCCCTGACATTTTATGTTTGTTTGTTTGGTTGGTTTGGTTTATTTATTTTTTTCTGCTATACTCAGAAAAATATTTAAACATTTGTTTCAGCTAAGCACTTTGCTGAATGGGGTCAGTCAGCTATAGCTCATTGTCTCTAAACAACTCAAAACATTGTAGTTCGATGCAGTCATTTTATCGCACAATCAAAAATTGTTGATCGTCCATGTTTCATTCACTGGTCTGCAAATAATCATTTCCAAACAGTCAGGCAATATGAATGGAAGGAAATTGCTTCTGAAATTCACACTTTAAGTCACAGTTTAGACACTGATTAATTAGGCTGTTCATAGTGCTATTACATATATATATTTCTCTATAATAGTATACAGGAAGCAGGGAGGGAGGGATGGAGGGAGGGAGGGAGGGAGGGAAGGAAGGAAGGAAGGAAGAAAGGAAGGAAGGAAGGAAGGAAG
>CM021733.1:114910547-114976837 GCA_011075105.1 Heteronetta atricapilla
AGAAAGAAAGAAAGAAAGAAAGAAAGAAAGAAAGAGAAAGGAAGAAACGAACTTCCCATATACTTTCCCATGGGAATGCACTATTCAATAGTTATCTCAAAAAAAAAAAAAAAAGCAATCTCTAAGAAGTGCCATGCTTTGCAGTCCTGGTATTAATACTGATAGGAATGACAAACATCACAAACATGTCTTTTCCCTGCTTCCATCTCTAGCTGCCATTACACATATCAGCTGCCTTCTAGATTGTTTAGTGCAGTGATTTGGTGTTTGCTTTTAATGAGGCTCGGAAAGTAAAAGATTTTTGCAAGGCTTAGGTACTGGCAAGCTAATTACTAGCTAGAGAAAATATTTGCCACTGATTCCAGGGCAGAGATCCCCATGCTATCACTTTCAGTTAATGGTGTGCAGGATTTAGCCCGGAGCTTCCCTGCTCTAACCATCAGAACCAATAATCTTTACTTTTCCTACTGCTCGTGTATCGATAGCTTCTCTAGCCTCAGGCAGTGGCTTTGATATGTTAATATTTCTGAGTACCAAATTCTGCAGAGATCATATTAATGTTGTACATACAGAGTGGAGTTTTGCCTTAAAGTTGAATATTCAGATCGCTCGTTTCAAAAGAAATCACTTGAAGAAATGAAGCTTCTATTTACAGGAGTCGTCTGTGTTTTTTAATCATTAAAAAAATCCCTCCCCTCTTATACTTTCCTATTAATCGTCTCAGGCTTTTATTACATACCCATTCCCTTTTAATTCCTCTCTAGGTTGCCATTTTAAAAGCAGAAGAATCTGATTGCTGCTTGATTTCTCTCTTTCCCTTTCTTTTTCTCTGTCTAACCCTCCCCCTTTTTTTCTTTCTTTTTTCTCCTCTTTTTTTTTTTTTTTCCTTTCTCTCTGTCCTTTTTAATTTTATTTTTTATTTTTTATTTTTCTTTTTGGTGGGGCCTTCATCTTCAAATACCTTCCAAACCCCCTTCCACACCCGTGCCTTCCTCATCCCTTGAACATGAAGTGTATGCAGGTTTGGTGTCCTCACCTCCATATATTTGGATTAAAAAGACAACACGGTGACATTTGGCCTGCATCGTTTTATGAAATCGAGATGGCAAACTCAAAAAAAAAAAAAAAAAAAAAGCTCTTGTTTCGCTTTGTGATCATCCATCGTTCCTGCCCCAGGCTAATTTCAGAAGCTTAAATACTGCTATCGCCTCTGGGCCATGAAGAGAGAAGGGCCAACCTATCGGCAATAGCTCTTTTTCGATTGCCCTTGGCAACATAAAATACAAACTACTTTGAATCAAAACATTTTTGGGGAATTAATATGATCTGAACTCTGCACGTTTTAAGAGATCTTGAGTTTGTCAAAACGCTTAGAGGTGACTGACATCCGAATGCATTAATGCCTAGCTAGAAATAACCCTCAGATCTTATTTGATTAAATAAAAAGGGGGTGGCGGGAGAAGAAAAAATAAAGAGAGAAAGAAGAAGAAAAAATAAAGAAATAAAAAAGAAACCCATCCTCTTCTTAAAAGCTAGAGCATCAGTCACCATAAATTGCCAATAAAATCCGGTGAACAACGCTTCCTTTCTCGCCTCTGCCTTTTATGTACTTAGTCGTGGTATCGCTTCTTATTTGAAAGGCACTCGCTGAGCCTTGATCCTGTCCCCATGTCTAATTTTAATTTTTGACACTCAAAACTGCCGCCTAATGACTCAGTCATTAAGGGCAAGACATCGGGCAAGATGTTGGAGGCGGATGAAAGCAGGGGCTGAAGGCTTTGCTAACTCTCCCGGTCAGGGAGAAACCCTGCCCCTTGGGTACAGAGGAGAGGGACAGAAGAGGGTGCTGGGACATCACCGCGACGCCCCCGCGGTCCCATCCAGGCAGCCCGGGGCAGGTAAGGTGCAAGAATGGGCAGAGGGGACACATCTCCTTGCCATCTCCTGCATTGGCAAACTGGAGTTACCAGGCTACCCTCCACCCCCAGAAAGGTGCCTGAGGACCCCCACGCCGCCCCTCAGCACCTCCTGCCCCCACAGGACTGCTGTGTCTGCCCCCCCAAGCAGGGGTTCTTGGCAGCCCAGGGCAGTGATGAAGGGCTGGGTGCGGTGGATGGGGTCTCTGCGCCCAAGCCGGCAGCCCACCGAGGCCAGAGAAGATCCTCTCCTTGTCTTCCATTTGTTGCCCTCTTCCTTCCCTTTTCCCGGCTCTTCTGAACCTTACAAGAGCCTCGGGACTCCTGTAATAGCCCGTCATTGTGTTCAAATCCTAATGCACTGTCATTAGCACTGTTGTCTTTTTCTCCTCTTTTCTTTTCTATTCCAATGGCCAATTTAAATCGCATTAAAATCCTAAATAGCTGGCTTAATTAATGGCTCTCGCGGCTCCAGCTGAGATAATCTGCAGCCGACTAAAATCACCGCCTCCCCAAATCGGGCGGCGAGTTTTAGCTCTCCGGGAGTTTCGGGTAGGGGAAAGGGACGGAGGGGGCTGATCTCAGTGCCCGGAGCCAGAGCGTTTGGTTGGCCGGGAAGGGACCGAGCAAGCTCCCTTTAAAAGGGTCCTGGTGGGAGCAAGACCTTTGCGACCTGTTTGGGGAAGAGATATGAGGTTGTTTTGGGGGTTGTTTTTGTTTGTTTTCTTTTCTTTTGATCTCTGAAAGGATCTGTTCCGGCTGCGCGCGGACTAGCGATAGTGCGGATCCCATTCACTGCGGGGTTGGTGCCGCTCTCCAATCAATCCTTCTGAGGTAGAGGTTATGCATTAAATGTCTTCTGTCTTCTTTTGCTCCATTCCGAGTTTGGGCTGCCGTGATTTGCACAATCCCGGCTTGGCTCCCCTTAACACACACGGCGTACGACGCACAGAGCGCACAACACGCGCAGCATTCCCCGGCACCTTTCAAATTCAGACACACACGCAGGACACAAGGTGTGGAAAAGCACGACCCGCGTGGACACACACCACTCAGACCCCCGTGGACCACCATCACAGTTGCCCCCTCCAACACCGCTTTCTCTGCCCCACGCAGTGCTCACTCGTGAACCACCACGGGCAGAGCACCAAAGCCTTACCCTTCACTCATGCACACACCCTATAACGCACACAACCCCAAATCTTCCTCCTGCAGCCACGCAGGACACAATGCAGGCTCACATATCCCTGCCAGCAACTCACAGCTGTATTCCCAAAGTGCTCATAAGTTCTTCTGGTTTGTGTACAAGAAAGAGGAATTAAAGAGATTTATTTTCTTTTGGCTCTATTGGGGGTTTGGGTTCTATCTTTTACACCGGGAACTGCGAAAGTGCTCCCACATCAGTGCCGTTACTTTTGGTGAACTCCTGGGTGACTGAGATTTTAGATCCTTTTGTATCTTGATACAATCTTTAAAGTTAACTTCCTGGACCAATCTCTCTTATTTACACTACTTTGTTCTTGTCTTTGCTTCTCCCAAGGTATTTTTTAACGTTTTCTAAACTTAAAATTCTTAATGCTCTTAACAAATTTAAAAGCTGTATGTAGGTAAAAGATAGATCTTAAAAACTGCTGACCATCCCCTCTATCTTTCTGACTCTTCTAGTTTATATATAGCATATATGTGTATATTAAATTGCTTTGTGCATGCAGATATGTCTGTGTTTCCTTAGCAAAAAAAGCTGTAGTAAAGGATATTATCTCAGAATTGTTCATATACATAGGAAGAGCTGGTTTACGTGACTAGGTACATGATGCAAAGTTTGTACACATCAGTAAATCAAAAAGAGGAACTGAGGAAAGCAGGCATTACCTACTATTTTTTTCCTGACAAATGCAGATGTGTTTTAGAATTGTGAATATTTAGCTCCCGAGATTAATGACTGGATCATTTGAGGATAATTTGGAGAACATTTTCAGTTGCTTACAGACCTTTGGGAACTGAACACTGGATGCTGATAAACCCTATACAATTAACGGCTAGCTTAGGTTTGTACTTGCTTGGGAAAAAAAAAAAAAAAAAAAAAAAAAAAGGTTCATGTCTTCATTTTGTAACATATTGTATTTTTGTTAGAATTTCATAACTGAGCAGAAAATATAGTATAAACTGGAGATTCCCATGAACAGCACCTGTAGATATAAATAATAGACTAATACTAATAAAAAACATAGTACATTATTAATATTTTATATAAGATTAATCAGTAGGCACTCATGCGTTGCTTGTGCTTAATGTACACAAGCACAAATATATATCCTGGAAAACAAAACAAAACAAAACAAACATTACTTCTACACTGTTGGCTCTGGTAAATAATGATGTTTCTTCCCATAACTATATGATATTTATAGGTGAGTACTTTAGAAAAGGGATTACCTCCTCTTGAATTAATATAAAGTACCTGCCGTATTACAGCTGTTATGACTAACAAATAAGAAAGTACATTGTAGAATGTTTGTATCTATTAAAATACAGACATATTTTAAAAATGTTAGTATTGAAAGTGAAAAAAAAAATAGTAACATTAACAGATATTTAGTTTATAATAAAGCAATAGTGTTACTTATCATGAAAAGTATGAAACATGAAAATATGGATTTACAATGAGAAAATGCACAAATACTTAACACTGACAATATTAGGGAGACATATTTCAGCATATGTTCAAGTGTAAAACTTAATCAGAATAAATCATTTCACTCTAGAAACCCTATTGTCTTGTTTATCTATATAAAAGGAACCCTACAATCAAAGCAGACCAAGCTCTTTTTGCATCATGAGTTATTGGGATTTTCATTGTGTTGACAAGACTGGAGTATGTTGCTCTTGGGTTAGAGCATGTCTCTGTTTTTCTTGCTGCTGTCATCTACAGAACTTGTCATCAGCATGTCTTGGCATTTTGCACTGACTTACTCTATTTGATGGAGAGATAGGAATAAGGAAGGGAAATACTCTCCCAATGTTTGTTGTGACTACCTTCTTCAGTATCACTTAGACTAACTTTTATTCATTCTAGGCATGGGAAACAAAGCAAAAGTGCATTTCACGCAGAGCTGCGACCAGCTACAAAGCCAGCTACAAAGAAAAGGACTGGGTCCCAGAAGAAAGCTAGCTAGAATTAGTATAGCTTCTCCTTCTTCCTCTCCCTTGGAACACTTGAAATTAAGTTAAATTTATTGTAGCTGAGGTGACTCAGAATATGGCAGAATCAGGCCCTGGGTCTTTCTCCAGATGTGATTTGCTGCATAAAGCATATCTCTTCCTCTTCTATCCTTTTCTTTTCGTACAATTTTATTTCTTGAAATCAACATGAAGGTGATAGATCAGAAGGTAAAATTCTGTCTAGAAGAAAGAAAAAGTAATTGAATAGAGTTGGATAAAAGACAAGGCCTGAAGAAGGGTTTTTGTGCCTGAAAGCTTTCCTTCTTGCTTTTTGTTCCCCAAATCTATCAGTTGTAATATAAAAGATATCCCACCTTCATCTAAATCTTGTTTTACTTGTGCCTTTAAAACTCTGTGGATGTAACAGCACAACTACCACAATTTACAGTTATCTGTAATGCAGTATCTCATGGCAACAGATTATATGTGACCAGACCATATAACCACTTCACTGTGGGAATAAACAGTTGTCCTAAAAATAATTCTTTTAACATTTAAATGCTTATTGCACATAGCAGGAACTTGCTGAGGTCATCTCCTGAATGATCCTACCGGTTATCCCTCCTTCTGCCCACTCTAATATTATTTTTCCTAGCCTTGCAGTACGACCATTTGTGTGGGTAGCATCAGAAAGTACTGGCAAAAGCTTTCTGTTCTTTGTGTACACTGGCGAGCATATTTCTTTGTCATGGTTATGTGTTGGGATGTTCTTCTGATGAGCTGTCAACTTCTTATATATCCTATCACCAAAAGCTAGTTTGTAAAGATTTCTAGAGAAAATAAAATCTGCCAAGAGGAATAGAGATCTCCAGGCTGAACTGCTAGACTTATCAAAGGTATTATTTCTATTTTCATGTAGAGGGTATTTTCTTCTGCTTCTTCAGCTGTGACTGTTAGTGTCCCAGTTCTCAAACATGTTATCACAAGACCAACTCAATGTCTGAACAAGGATTGACTTTTCCAACAGCACCCACAGCAGCATTGGGTGACAGCTCATTGTTGCCACTTTTATTCAGTTCAACATAAACCAGACCTTGACCTTTCCTCATTGAGCTGCACTTTAGAAAATCCTTCCTCCATTCTAACACATGATCAGAATATGGGGGAAATAATTCATTAGTGTATGTGTTTGAAAGAATCAACCCCTCATCTTTGAGTTTAGTTGCACTTTTTCTTTCCTTTCTCTTTCCAGCATCCTTCTCTTTGTTTACAGTCACTCCTTTTCCTGTTTACAACCTGGTGTAAAGGCCATGACTTCATCCATCTCCTCTTCATGGTGGTGTTTCCATGAGGAGGGCCTTGCCTTCAAAACTGCACACAGTCTGTGACAAGGACATAGCTTTGTCTGTAAAGCACAACACTGCTCTCTGTTGTTGAGTCAATGAATAATTAATATACTGAAATAATTATATGCAACAGATTTTACCTCCTTGTAATTTACAACTTGTGTTCCCTGTTTCTGGAGAGCAAATGGCTTAGACATGTTGTTTTTATCACTTTTAACCAATAACTCACTTACCTGGAATTGCTTTGTTTGAGACCATGTTACATAGTCAAAATACTTTTAACCATGTTAGGCTGTAAACAATCTTCTAGTAAATAGTAAAGAGATGTGTTCCAGAAAATTCTAGTTAGAGTAAGAACAGCTGCAGGGTAGCATGTTTTTGGATTAAAGGAACAATTATTTATCTGGCATAAATGGTGCACATACTGGCTTAACCTGGCAAGACAATAACGTTAATACCACACTGATTACAGTACAGTCTCACTCATTATAAAATTTACAGACTTACTGAAGTAAATAAATATGTACCCATTGCTACTGTTTTCTTGACACATATATATGTAAATTTGTATATATATATTTGTGTATCAGTGCAGCGAGAAAAGGCAAACAAACAAATCTACTCAGTGTTAACAGTTTTCAAAAATGTACCTGACAGACCAGAATTTTGAAAATGTTGGCTGATTTTTTTTTTAGGTTTCTGTGCAGCCCTGTCTCAGTCAAAGAAAAAAAAATCTATCAGGCATGTGGCACCAGATTTCTGTATTTGAGCATCTGATCTCATAAATTGTAACTCTCAGCTGTGCAAAAATGTGTATAAGTGCCCTTGATGCATATATATTTTTGTTGATGCACAGTTTGTCTTCATATTCTGTCTGAGAAGTGGACGCAAACATCTATCCTGTGGTATAATTGGGCAAGTCATAAAATAACCTGCTGTACTGAGTCAGGATCTCACCCATCTGGGATTTATACTAAGGAATGTTCTTTTCTGGTTTTGCTGTCAGCACAAATGTTTAAATATACCTTCAAGAAATGAAATATTTGGATAGGAATTCTGTTTGCCTTATGTAATGAAACAATAATCTGCTTTTAATGAAGTTTAATCCTTGAGTTATACTCCTCCATCTCTGCTAAAGCTGGAACGTATATAGTCACCTTATTTTTAATAGGGATTACTTGTGGAAGAAGAAGTAAATGAGCTATTCTATTCTGTTCTGTTCTGTTCTGTTCTGTTCTGTTCTGTTCTGTTCTATTCTATTCTATTCTATTCTAGAATTCAGACTACAAACTATTTTTTTAACCAGAATAAAATGAGTTCTTGCAGTGCAGAGTTTAGTGTTCATAGGAAAGAGGAAGTGGTAATGGGATTTTTAAAACCAGTATATTTCCTTTAAACATGAATGATGAGCACAGATTTATTCTGTGGTAAGAAGGTCTTTATATCATCATCCTTGTAGAAACCATCTAAACTCCTTCCAGTAGTGCATTGAACGATGTGATATTTTATACCACTGTCATATGCAGCTCATTCTTTTTCCTCATCTTTCCCCCAGGGGAGAATTGTGCATGCACTGGTAAGATTCATTTCTTCCATGGAATTTTTATTGTAGTCAGGTTGGAGAAGGCAGGTCAAAGAGAGTTTTGCACTTGGTGATAAAATATATGCTAGTCCTTAAGATTTTTGTTCTCTTGGATCAAATCCAGATAATTTTTTCTCTCTTGCTTTCTCAGAAATTAGCTCTAACTTAAAAGCTCCATTTCACCTGAGGAGTTATTGATCATATTCTTCATTGAAAGATTTGGTGATCATTCAGCAGTTATAGACGCAGGCCAAGTAATTGTCGCTTTCAAGAGATAGCCAGTTCCAGAACTAATCTAAGATAAAGTGATGTAGCTCAATAGATTTCAATCATTAACATCAGCTGAAGATTTTACCTAACTTTAGAAGGAATATATGAGAGTTAAAAGGTGAGGAAAAGAGTTCTGGCTGCAAATCACTGCAAACCTATAGTGATATTGCACCTTTGTGGTTCTAAACACTGCTTAGAGAGTCTAACTGACCATTTGTAATTGGAAACAATGTCTTAAAGTTTTAACCAGCTGATTTTCTTAAATCATGAGTGACACCTGATTCTCATCCAATCACATATTGTTACTGTATCAAATACAAGACTCTTTTGGTGACCTTATTCAATTTTTGTTGATCAAGAAATCAAATGAGGTAGCCATAATAATGTATTTTATCTGACAAAATTATGAGATCTAATAATCTACTTTTTCTGTATTAAAATATAAATTAGTTAAAATTTCCCAAAGCAACAAAGTGATGCAATGTTAATAAATAAATAAATAAACATATAACAACAACAAAACAACAACAACAATAATAATAAAAAAAACACATCAGAATTCTTTTTCATTATTGAGTTTGTCAAAATAGGGAACATGAAGATTTTCCAACTCGAACAGTTCTGTTTTTCTTGCAGGTGGAACATGCGTTGTCAACCCCACCGACTTGTTCTGTTCTGTACCTGGTCGCTTATCTCTACTCAGCTCCACTTCAAAGTATAAAGTGACCATTGCAGAAGTGAAGAGGCGCCTTTCACCACCCGAATGCCTCAATGCTTCCCTCTTAGGAGGTATTTTAAGAAGGTAAGTTAAATGCAAGAATAATAACTACTAGACCTTTCTGTCATTTCTGTGATTTCATTTTTTCTCAAAAAGATTTTGTTCTCTTTCCCCACTTGGGTACGTGATCACTGTTTGGGAAAGCAGAATTAGATGAATTAGGAATGAAGACAATTTCTAGGGAAAAAAATTAATGAATAATAAGAAAAAATAAGATTGTATTGATATTCTTTATGGAAAGTTTATGTTTTCATTTTATTTTACCCCCTCATTTCTGTTACCCATCACAGATGAAAAGGTGTTTGTTTTGTTTTGAAACAATAAATAAATAAATAAATCTCAGTGTGTGAAAAAAAAATAGCACTGTTTTACCAGGTGTAGAACATCCCTTACTTAAAAAAAAAAAAAAAAAAAAAAAGGTTTAGGGGTGCTTTTTTTCTTCCATCCACCTATTCACCCTCTCATGCCTCCTGAGCACAGAAAAGATAGAGTTGGCAGAATATGATGGTTTCATTTTTTTCATTGTGAGATGCTGGAGGAGAAGCAAGTAATTAGGTATGATTTTGTCTCTGACCCTTCACTGACCAGAGTAGATGCTTGCAGAGTGTAGTAAAGGAGGAAAGTGGCAGACACTGCCTCACATTACAAGTAGAAAACAAGGAGGCAACTGTAATTCAGCCAGGCATATGTGAGTTGCAATGTCCCTAAGGCGTCAACTTAGATGGCATAAGCTACTTGAATGCCCTTTGATCAAAACTAGCTGGAAAGTCATAGGCTATTTCACTGCTGTCACTGAAGGCCACAGTGATCCCTGTACTTACACTGAAAGTCATTTTATCCAACCTGCTATATTCTAAGATATGTAGCAGCCCAAGAGCTGTCTCAAGCCATATTGCAGAGTAAAGACTAGATTGCAAAATTGTTCCAGGGGGCATACACCCCATTGAACTGCCTCAATAGGCCTTGAATTCCAAAATTTACATCCACAAAAATTTTCCTCTGCTACTGCTTCACCCTGGAGATGCTTTCAACTAGCAGTTACAGAAATGTTCATTTTAAATACTCATACCAAACGTCATCAATACCACTAACAGGTGTTAAGAATGCAAGGGCATGAGTGTGAACATGGGTACTCAATTCTCTCTTCTGTTAAAATGCTTGAATGATCCCCATATGTTTTTGATCCAGACCAAATATCATTCTACTAAATCATCCTGGGTTGAAGATTTATCCAGGGGCTGCTCCCAGCTGGCAGTTTGGATAAAGCAATTCTGTTTTACAGTGCAGAGAGTGTAAATATGTAGATGTGGTTAGGCTAAACCAGTAGGTCTCAGGTCTAGAGAACAGACTCAGACACTGCATAGTTGACAAGCACAGATGTAGTGAAAACAAATCTGCTTCATGATTTGCCCAAGACCTGGCAGGGTTAGTTTTGCATTCCATTAGTAATCACCATCAGGATATTTCCCCAGCTTTCTGTTCTCAGTAGACACTTCCTGACATATTATATAGTCAAAATTTTGGTATTTCTCAGTGGGTAAAAGTGATCATAAAAATTGGGGTATTCTTTCCTCTGCCTGAAGGAACTTGAAGCTGCATCTCAAAGTATCTATGCAGACACCTTTAGTAATTAGTGATAGGTTATTCTAGGCTGGAGGACCCTCAGTTTCATTTGAGAATAATTAAATATTTGTTGGGCGAAAGCAAAGGCATAAAAATGGTGATGACTTTATTATCTAATGACTGGGCCATTCATTTGGGATGGGAGAGATCTGGGTTACAGTCACTGCTCTATTAAATGTTTAAGCATTTTTACATTAGTTATGCACCTCCAGCTGGCTGCTGAATTCATTGAAAAGACACAGGTTCAAATTCCCTCAGGCTGAACAAGAAATTGAACCTAAGTCTGCTGCATAAGTGGATATGCTTGAAAAGCTTCAAACACTGAAGTACTGCAGAAAAGCAGTTGTGGGATGCACCAGGAACCATTTTGTGAGAACAAAGTGATGTAGGCATCTGGGATAGGGGCATAGATAACCAAAGATGGCTGAGATTTTACCATCAACATTTTTATTGGCTTATCTATATTCTTAGAAAGTGCTGGGATTCATATATCACATTTCTTTGTACCCAGATTTCTACATAGATCATATAGGCATAGCTGGAGCTGGGTTCCACATAGACATCTGCATTTTAGTAGCTCTCTGGCTTCCTTTTATAGTCATGAAGAAGAAATTGGTAAAGGTCCCTTATTCTAGACTTCTGTTTATTATCAGTCTATAAGTGTTTGTTTCTCTTTTGATTGTCTTGGGAGCCTGGGGTGGCTAGGTCAGATATAAGTGACTACACTGTCAATATTTACATTCAGTCATTGCAATCCCAGGCTCAGCACCCAAACCAGGGCCATGGGTCTCTAAGTAGAAATCTGTGTGAAGATCTGATACACCTTTGACATTTTAATGTCTGTCAAAGGACCAACCTGAAAAACTCACACAGTCTGAGTAGGTAGCTAAGAATATAACTCTGAAAGACTTTCTATTGATGTCATCAGAGCTGGCATTACTGCATACATTTTCCAATAAGGTGTACACCATTTCTAGATAGAGAGATTAATAAACACAAATTTCTCTCTCCTACATTTCTCTTCTGACAGAGCAAAATCTAAGAATGGAGGACGCTGCTTGAGAGAAAAATTAGACAGACTGGGACTGAATTTGCCTGCAGGAAGAAGAAAAGCAGCAAATGTCACACTCTTGACTTCCTTGGTAGAAGGTAGGGTTTGTAATACTGCAATATATATAAACGCAATTTAAATGCTTTGTGTTAAAACACTTTTCAGCCACCGTGTTAAGTATCATAATCTGTATTTTGTACAAAGAGGAGAACTGACTTGCCCAAAGCCACAGACAGAACCAGTGGCAACATGGAAGTTCACTCTGAGATGTCTTTGCTCCCAGCAAGTGGTTTGGTCATGCAGTTTCATCAGCATTGATCTGTGCTTTTTGTGCTGGGATCTGCCTTACAAATCGATGATCAAGAGTTCTTGTGAGAGAGATGAACGGATTATACCACCTCTACAAGTAGGTTTGTTTATACTTTTTTTTTTTTTTTTTTTTTTTTTTTTTAACAACAACAACAAAAAAGAACACTTGTGAATTTCCTGGAGCTGATCCAAAAATGTGATATTTTTCCTCCCATAAGAAGGCCTATTATTTACACAACCCTTTTCCTCTCACACATAAATGAATGAATTTTTATTTATTTATTTATTTATTTATTTTCCGATAAACTCTAGGCAGACCCAGGAGATACTTTCTTGGCCTTTATTTGTTGTTTAAATATGATTCACCAAATACTGATGTGTTCTTCAAACATTCAGCTGGGAGATGCAGGTTCAAACCCCTCAGGCAAAGGGAAGAAACTCTACCTGAATCTCTTCTATTCTGGGTGAATCCACTAAGTACTCAGTTTGTTGTTTGGCTGCAAGGAACAACTCTGGGAATTTCAGATCCCTCCTCCTTGATGTTGAGAGCATTCAGCTCATCCTAAAGGCCAACACCTTCTAGGGTCATAACCTGAAAAGTCCATACAGATCTAGGCAAGTAGACTGAGGTCTCAGCACATATTACCACAGAATCACAGAACTACAGAAAGGTTGAGGCTGGAAGGGACCTCTGGTGATCTTCTAGTTCAACCCTTCTGCTCAGACCAGGGTCAACTAGAAGAGGTTGCTTAGGACCTTGTCTAGTAAGGTTTTGAATATCTCCAATGATGGAGACTCTACAAGGCAGGAAAAAAAAATACTGAATCCACAAAAAAAAAAAAAAAAAAGATTTTTCAGAATCTAAGAGAAACTGTGATCCTCACGGGCCACTGAGCACTCAAAACTACAATGGGGCTGCTTTGAAACACAGACATATCCATATCACACTTTCCTCTAATAAAGAGAAAGTCCTAATGAAGTTGCAGACTTAGGAAAGGTACCAGTTTAGGGGAGTAAGGGCTGTTCATTCATGACTATTAGCAGAGAAGAATAAACAGCTATGTGGCCAGACACTCATTCATTAGAAGAGGTGGAGAGGGAGAAAACCCTCTTTCAATTGTTGGCCTGGGACTGATGGCGATGTAGTTTTACTGTAAATCACAGATTTTTTATTTTTTTATTTTTTTCCCAGCAATGGATCTGTCCCTGCCTCCCTGCTCTTTGCTCAAAGCCAATGGCAAAATTGTTATCAAGCCTATACCATTGCTTTTGTTCATGGACTGTTCAATTGTGATAAGTCCTAAAGATATACACTGAAGAGAATGAGTTCACTAGACCTGTTTGCCTAGACATGATAAACACGGATCTTGTCTACTAAATTTTTTGGGAAAGGCACCACCATATGTGTTAATATTCCAACAGAAATCAAAATGAAGCTCAATTTATGTCTATGCAAGCAATGTCTATGTAAACTTGGTTGTTTTCATTGAATTCTGTGTGGTATAAGCTATCCTCCCTCTCTCCATGCAAATATTACTTCCAACTGGTTATAACTTGTAGCACACCTTCTGCAAGGAAGCCCATCCCTCAACGGCTCCTGATGATGGATGAGGCAGATATGGAAATACACAGGCTTACTCCAGATTTTAGAATCACAGAATTATAAGGGTTGGAAGGGACCTCAAGAGATCACTGGATCCAACCTCCCTGTCAAAACAGGTTCCCTAGAGCAGGTTGCTCAGGCAGGCGTCCAGACGGGCCTTGGATATCTCCAGAGAAGGAGACTCCACAACCTCCCTGGGAAGCCTGTTCCAGTGCTCTGTCACCCTCACCGTGAAGAAGTTCTTTCGCATGTTAGTGCTGAACTTTCTGTGCTCCATTTTGTGTTGTTGTCCCTTGTCCAGTCCCCACAGACCACTGAAAAGAGGCTGGCCATATCCTTTTGTCTCCCACACTTAAGGTATTTATAAACATTGATAAGATCCTCTCTCAGTCTTCTTTTCTCAAGGCTGAACAGACCCAGGTCTCTCTGCCTTTTTTCATAAGGGAAGATATGAAGAAGATATGCAGAAAACAGCATTGTCTTTTAGTATGTGATGTTAATATACAAATTAATGTCATAATGTGTTAGTTTTACTGAAACCCAAAATCTCAGGTGGACTATGTGGACGTATATAGACCCTGTATTGCGTCTCTCTTCATTATGGTAGATACTTTTAAGTTTATTATTACAGAAACTAACAAGGTCCTCACAGTGTTCATTGTATTGAGGCCCTGTAAGGTAGGTATGTTCTTGACCTCTTCAATATCACTGAGGTAAGAAAAGGCAACAATTTTGTGGTTATTATGCATTTTGTCAAAGACATCTCAAAAGTCCCTGACACACCTAAGATTTCATCTGAAATAGATTTAAATTATTGTGGTTTTGGGAGTCCTTTGAAGTTCAACAGAAAACTGCAACAAATTTATAGGGTGTGGTGATAATGTAAAGATCCAGATTTTATGAAAATTACTTGGTTCTCCTTTTTTTCTATAAGCTTGCTTCTCTCTAGATGCAGCATGGCTGCTGGCTGTTTACTGTTATGTGTTTTTGCTGTTGTTGTTTTGGTTTGTTTGTATGTTTGTTTTATTTTTGATAAGCTTGCATCTTTAGTGTCTTTGGTAAGAAATCCTGGGGCCCAATGTAGGAATTGCTGGAGATATCAGTTCTGTTCTTTATATTGTCATCCACATAGATCAGCATAATGGGTGGAAAGACAGACTGGGAGAACTGCAGCATCACAAGACTACAGCAGTGCTGGACTTAGCTTTGTTCAACCTGTAGGTGAGGGATGCCCTCTAGTGCCTAAATTAGAAGAAAGGAAAGGTCATTTTTCTTACCAGCTCTAAAAATAATATATATATATTTAAGTCCTACTTAGCTAATGCAATAAAGGCTCCTCCATTGCTGGCATTGCCAAGAATAAGCTGGTTCAAAGGAGTCAAAAGCATCCCCAGTAAGAATATGGAAGGATGTGAGAAGATGGGAGATGTCCCCATCAGATGTTTGATCACTTATAAGGCAGAGACATAGCACACATGTTCTTTTAGATGCAGGTAAAAGAAATATGTGAATGAATTTAAAACTATCAGTTTTTTTTTTTTTTTTTTTTTTTTTACAAAAACATTTTACACTTTTCCTTCAGCCTTTGTTTTAATATCCTTTCACATTTTCCCCCTCCCTTCTCATCCTACAAACTGGGAAAAAAAAAAAAAAAATCCACCTCCTGCCTGTCTCTCCTCCCCCTGGGTAGCATCTCTGCTGGGTAGAGCATCCAGAGAAGGTGAAGCTGAAGAGAGAGTAAGAGGTTCAGATGCCAAGTGTCCCCCTCCTGGGACACTGCTTCTGCCTTCATTCTTCATAGGAGCATCTCTCACTCTTGCTAGACCCAGGAGAGGCTCACACTGCTCCTTGCACCTGCCCACAGAAGTCTGTCAAGGTACGCAGGCTGGTCCCTCCACTGAGGCTTTCTAGAGCTGTCTTTTCCAATTTAGCTTCAGCAACTGTCCTTTTCCATCATGCAAAGCTCTCTGGTCAATTGTCAAACTATATAGGAAAGGCAGCACTGCCTATAGCTACAAAGACATGCTTGATTTAAATAGAAAAAGCCAGTGACCATCAGCACCCATTCTTTGTCTCTGCAGAAGGAAAGAATAAGGGACATCGCACATAGCAAAACTGAAATTTAGGTTGAAACAAAGCAATTGGCTACAAGTGCCAAATATTTTAGGGTTTTCTACCTTTTGTAAAACTACTCCCTAACCTAAGTAATAACAAAGCAAAATACTGCAAATCTAAGTTAAAAGAGAAGAAGCCAGTCCATTTACATTTCCAATATTTCCACTTTCTCCCCTAGAATAAATGTTTGCCAAAAATTTGATATAGGAAAAAAAAAAAAAGAATATATTTTATCATGTTTTGTACAAACTTCTTTCCCTGGACATGTTTTACTGTGCATTAATGTTAGGCAACTCCATTCACTGATATTAAATATATAAAATATATATAGGAATATAGCACAGTCCACTTCTAAATACACCATCATTAGGCGGCAGTTCAACATGACATATTTGCTCAGCTATGTAATATGATAAACAATGTTCTGTAGAGTGTTCCATGTTTAGATTTTTGTTTTTATCTGGAATTTGATGTTGTTGTAATTCAGAATGCCTATTCTATATATCAGACGAGTGTACTTGCTATATGTATATATATGCATAGTTATAAAGTACATTTATAACCTACACCAATTTACCCTTTCCAGTATTTTTTTAACATATTTAAAACATTTGCAGATTGATTTTTCTCACATAACACAATAGGCACCTTTTTTAGCTAATTTTTTTCCTACCTATAAGTCCTCTAGTTTCTTTTTTCTCTTGACTGTATTTCTCTATATACACTATTAGCAGTCAGTCATAATCACAATCCCAGCCCCAGGCAAGATGAGCAAGTTTTATACTTTTATATATTTTTTTAAGATCATCCAACTGGTTTAGTATAATTTCTTACCTCTAGTAAATAATATACACCATCTCTGGAAGGATTAGTTATAATGACTGTTCGTATTTTCTTTCCCTTTCTTTTTCACATTAAGTGAAAACATTCAAATTTCAGACAGTATATTGCTGGTCATGTTAAATAAATGCCAACATTCTACCCCCCCCTTTTTTTTTCTTGAAGAAAGCAGGTTTTTGTTTGTTTGTTGTAGTTGTGTTTATTATTATTATTATTTATTTATATCCAATGGCTAAATGTTGAAGTGCTTTCCTGAGTACGTTCTTTGTGTTGTTACTTGGGTCTGACTGGGATCAAGATAGAGCTGTCCAAAGAATGGTAATTCCACCTGATGACAGCTTCAAAGGGGTTGATTTTTATCTTCTTTCTGTACTGGCATGAAAACAAATTTAACATGTGTATAGAGTTTTGTCTAAAAGCAAAGCCTGACACTGAAAGGGAGAGTAACAGAGTAATTGAAATACAAATTTTGAAGCACCTCAAAAAAAATTAGAAATTGTAGCTTAAATTTGTAACCTCTGGATGTTTTAAATACAAGGCTGGCAGTCAAGTATATGCCAGTATACAGGCCAGTATAGTCTGTGTGATTAACCATTAAATCAAATTAAGTTAAATTAACAATTAAACATTGAATTAAGTTGCTTAGTTGTGGAATCTACATGGCTGGAATATTCACGACTAGGTTGAAAATGCCCTGAATAATGTCATCTAAAGCCCAATTTCAACAGAAGATCCCCAGAACTCCCATCCAACCTGGACTTTACTACATTACATCTGATCTGCTTGCCTTCTATAGCTCATCTGATCTATTTGCCTTCTACTTTAGTACAGGATGATATGTGCAAATAAAGTGCATAAAAAGTGCAAATTTCTCTCCATTGACTAGGGAGTCTTAGCTCCGATGTCAATATTGATTTTTAATCACTTGAATCTCACTGCAGGTATTCTCATATGGAGGTGTTATAGGTCCTGCATCTCTCCTAATTGTCTGTCTAGAGCATTAGCAGGGTCTCCAAAGAACCAGGGTCCAATGTCACCACTCAAGATGGCACTCAAATAGTCAACTCTACAAAACAAACAAACAAAACTAATGAGCAGATAAACAAAACCAGACAAACACATACCCTAATCCCAAAACAGTTCTGGAGCATGTCACTGTTAGTCATTCATACAGATGTGCTTCAACATACACTTCTGGTAGCTGACCTATTTTTGCCTTCTACTTTGAGACGAGTGCAAGTGTGATCTCAAAGTGCCTATTTCCCACCAGGGAAAGACTAACTTAGGCACAGATGTTCACACTCCAGTCATCTGTGTTTGATCAGATAAATCCTACACCAAGGTTGTTAGAGTGACAACATGCAGACCAGGGAGTGTTTGGTAAATCCTAAAATAAATTTCTGAGTTCTCTGTGTTAATGGAGAGGGGCAGATATTTCCAGAGGCATTTGGCACCCAATATGGAGTTAGGTGGTAGCGTCCAATCTCTGTAGATGAAGTGGAGAGAAGTTCAGTGTCTACTTTTGTCAAAGATGTTTCACAAAGCCTAGTCAAGTTCTGTGCATTGATTTCCCCACATATAAAACATCAGCTGTGATCTTCATTGTCTTCCCTTTTCATTTGTCTGGTCAATTTTGATTGCAAGCTTTTCTGGAAACAGGATGGTTTCTTGTGCTGTACTTTGGGGTCTGCTCATCTTTACAGTAGGGCATTTGTACTGTGCCTGATCACTTAACTCTTAAGAAAATATGCTGAAGTGTATGTTTTCTTCTCATTTTTATTACTGATGATCTGAGTTTACGAAACTTGCACAGCTACACCAGTATACTGGTGGCAGTTGAGGGAGATGAACCCAAGTGTCTTCAGTGGTGTTTTCTCACAGCAGGAATATACTTCTTATCTTCTAGCTAGCACCATCAGAAGTCTAAGTATGAGCAGGTGAAATGGACTGAAATCTGTATCAGATATTGGGAGTAGATGTCTACAAGAGTGACTTTATTTATTTTTTATTTATGATAGAAATTCTTAAGAAAAAATAATAATAATAATTAAAAAAAATCCTAAGTGACTGAGCTGTTTTGTTTACCTACAGGAGAAGCATTACATTTGGCCAGAGATTTCGGCTACACCTGTGAGACAGAGTTTCCTGCCAAGGCAGTGGGAGAGCACATTGCCAGACAGCACATGGAACAGAAAGAGCAGACAGCAAGGAAAAAGATGATCTTAGCAACAAAGTAAGAAGTGTGTGGGGGGAAATAATGTCATATTGAAAAAGAAATCTGTCTGTCACTTTTCCATTCTGAATCTGGGGGCTGGAGGGAGGAGTGGGAGTAAAGATCTGTGATTGTGGTGACTGCTTATCACAACAGCACTCACTGACAGAAAATGAGAGCAAGCTTCTTTTGAGATTCTGTAAAAGGAACCTTATTTACTATAATGAGGTTTTAGTAGCTATGTTCTCATTGTCTGTAGTTAAGGAGGTTTGTACATCTTAGTCTTAGATTATTTGAGTTAAGTGAGTGAAGAAGATATTATTACATGGTAAGAGATTTAGGACAAACTGGCTTTGTCCCCTGTTTGCATAGTAGCAAATACAAGGATGTGTGAAAAGGAGATCTAAGTTTCTGCTAAAGCATTAGTTTCTGATAGATAATTATCATGAGTCTGCTGAGATAGTGCTGATTTGCAGAGGGATAGATCCTCTCTGCTTGTAAAATTGCAAGGGTTTCCCTGAAGTCAATGGCACTGGAACAATGTACACCAGCAGGGGAGCTTTGCTATAGTCATTAAAGACACACAGAGCCACCGACTTCGCTCTAAACAAGCCACTCACCTCCCTGGAGCAGTAATATCATGTCAGGATAACATTTCATCTAAGTTAATTAGCCTTGATGAGGGAAGAATTAGCCTCTATGAGCCATGGGAAATGAGAATAAATAGTCTGAATGGCATAACATAGACCTACACTAGGTGTGTGGTATGCTTGCATGGGGTGGCCTCAAGTATAATCAGATACTTCCAGAGCTTACTGCTGTGTTACACAGGAAGGCAGCAGGAGAGCTGAAGCCAGAAACCAAGACATCATCCACTTCTTTTTTCCATTGCTGGAAATGTTTGAGAATGATACATCCAACAGAGAGTAATCCTGCTACAGTAGGGGTGAAGGCCATGTAGTCACAGAATTGTCCCTTATATCTCAACGTCCCTGTGTTTTGCTTATCTGTGGGGAACAGGATTGCTGGATTTGATGTCCTTCTTGAATCCAGAGCTCGTCACCCTGAAGGTGACCCAGAGGTGACATGCACTGAAACCTCTCTCTGCATTGATATATAGCCCATCAACAATCTGCACAATCTGCATAATATAACTTTTTAAGATCTGATTGTAATGCTGGACACTATATAAGCAAGAGTTAAGACATTGCCATAGTTCCAGAATTTGCCCTGCCTAAATGTTACCTAACCTTGATTGCAGAAACCATCTGCCTTGTTTTCTGCCTTTAAGGAGAGATCACTTTGCCACAGGTGATAATGAGCAGTGGATGACTGTCATGTCCTACCTCCAAAGACTGTCCCACTGGGGGACAAGAGTCTGACTACCCTTTCTCACAACTCCATTTTCCTCACTTTTTACTGGTGACGTGGGGAATGATGGGCATACGTTACTCCAAACGTCCATGAACTTTGGGTTTAAGATTTTATTCTGCAGTAGTAACAATAACAACAACAACAAGTCTTTTATTATTACTATTATTTTTCCTCTCAACATTTGAATGCACCAGCGAATTGATCGGTGCCTCACCAATACTCTAAGGATAGGCCACATACTACTGCAGTCAGAGCAGTTGCTAACACGGCCAGATGGGTCAATGTGTGTGCTACTACTGCCCTCTCCTGCCTGGAAGGAGAACAGTTAGTGCTTCACAGACCAGCCCCGTCCAGATAGCACAGGAAACGCAGATCCACGACCGTATCAGCATGGCATTTCCCAGCCATACCTCCATGTATCTGACAGTAGATGTTCTAGTTATCTGACAGAAGTTTATATTATTCAGTTGATGTATCTAATATCTAGGTTTATAGTTTAATTAAATTCATAATTGCCTCATGCCCTGTAAATCAAGACACTAGAAAATGTGGTGGATAGTTATGCTGTCACCAAAAATGAAACTGAAATTGCAGGGTGGAAAAATCATTCAAAGCAAACTATGTCTGTGGAAACAAATTGAGTGTCATTGTGCATGTGCATTGCCACTGTCCCACTGGGACAGAGCCAGAAGCCCTCAGAAGTGTGCCTTTGGCAAAACCAGTGAGATCTTTCACAACTGGGGTGGGGTGTTAAGGAAAAATAAGAGGAAAGCAAAATTATATATATATTTCTGCAATTCCTGGTAATATATGTGAAAATCTGTGCTGGGTTCAGACATCCATCTTCAGTGGCTTGGTGCCTAAACATAATACCTAACACCATTTGAGATTAACTGGTTAGCCAGCTTAGTTATCAGGAGCTACTCCAGAGGGACACAAGTATCTTTTTATTGCTATGTCATATTTACCATTTCTTATGGATGTCTTTGGTATTACATATCTATGTGCACCTAAATAGAAACTTTAATGTCTACAATGTAGAAGTCTCCGGTTTCTGGTAGAGTATCTCATTGTTATCAGGGGCATCTACATCTTGTTGTCAAGAAATATATCTACCCTGAGTGGAAGCAGTTCAGTATCCATTCACAGAACTATGACCTACATGTTAATAAAGAGGCTGCTGCTTTAGATGCCAATAGCCCTCTTTAACTCAAACAGGGCACTAAGCCTGGGCCATTCTGTTCATTTCCCTGCTCAGCCCTATCTGGTCAGAGGCTATTTTGACAGTATACTGACAGTAGTACAGTGAATGAAACCAGGGCCATTTTCTGTCACGGAACAGACCACATTCATTGTGCTAAGCTACCTGACCTTCTAAAACTACCTCTTGGAAATAATTCCTTGCATTTGCTAATCCAGGACCCACCTAAGACAGTACTAGTTGATGCAACAAGACAGTGTGTGTCATGGCCTATGCTAGTAATTTGATGGTCTAGACAATGAAGAATTGAAGCCTTACCTGACCATTATCACATGGGAAGAAGAGATGATTGCCAGTGCAGTGTGGAACACAAGTGACAGAAAGGGCAGAACAGGAGTAAAGCAAATTTTGGTTAGGAACTGAATGACTGAATGGGTAAGAATGTGACAGACAGTGAGAGAAGCCATTCCTATGATTCTACTTCTCCACTTTCTTTGACTGAGTAGATGATTGTTTGAGCACTCCAGAGCCAGGTGCTTAAAAATAAATAAATAAAAATAAAGGACTGAATTGTCTTAATTCTGGCCAAAGGGTACTGATTAGTGTCCTGTTTACTCTAGACATTTAGGGAGGCATCAAGACATGATTATGCAACCCACAAAGAAATCTGAAAAAAAAAAAAAAAAAAAAAAAAAAAAGTTTAAGGTGTTTGGACTTAGAGGGCCTTTAAGCATGGTTTAGTTAGCCTTGTAAGGATGTGGGAAAGACCCTTAATGGCTTTACAACAGGGGATAGAACTTGATTCAACTACAGGGGTTGGAGGTAGGACAGGTACAGAATTGCTGAAGGCCACGTCAACAATTCCACTTGATGGAAAGGCACAGTGTCCTAGGGGAAATATCACAGAGTATCACAACACAAGACCTTTCACATGAGAAAGAGGACCAGATACACATTTACACACATCAGAACAGAACACTGTGCATAACCTTTTTATTGGGGGGTTGTTTACAGCCAATACAGGAAAATATCTAACCCATGACAACATGGTTTAGAAACTCAGTGTGCTGGTTTTCTGAAAAATAACTTTGAGACAGAATGCAAAGTACCTGCTGAGAACCTCTCTGATGTTTACTCTTTGGATGCCTAGGAACTCTGCCACACTTGGAATATATTGGGTTCATAGGCACACATTCATCCCATTCTTGTACTTCACACAAAGGCTTTGTCTATTTCTAGGGATAGGATCATGGACTAGATGGGCTTTTGGTCTGATTTGGTACATAAGTTTCTACTTTTTCCTGATCATATCCTGGAACACCTGGGCATCTTTCACAAATCATTAGGTGCCTCTTGCAGGAAAGGCCAGGATTCTCTATTATTTATTTATTTATTTGCTTACTTTTTTTAGCTGGAGCCCTTAAAACAGATAATCCCTAACCATTTTTCTTTGCTTATGCAAAATCACAGTCCAACTTGGTACATAACTGTCAGCCACCCTCTCTTTCCAGCCACCCCCAGGTAATGTTTTGTTGGTAGTGGAGGCATTGAGACATGACTTTGAGTAGAAATCCCTTGAAAAAGTAGCTTACTGCCTTTTAAAGGTTTTCATGTATAATAAAAAAGTTGTCTTCTTTTCTTTCAATCTGCAACATTCAGTAAAGACTTCTGACATGTGAAGATGGAAGGGAACTTAATTGCACTGGTTTTGACACTTTCCTTTGTCAAAATATAAGAGCTCGTAAGATGAACTTTTTCAACAGGTAGAAACTAAAGGTTGGAGGGAGGAGAGAGGAACAGTGTTGACAGGGCCGACTGGGGACAGCAGATTGTTTAGAAGCCAGAATGACTGACTGTTTTCAGTTGTTGAAAGGAATTGTTTTTCCTCTAAGGATCTGATTCATTAAAACTGTATGCCACATTTACATACATTTCTGCTGAATACCTCTCTTTGCTTGAAAGGCTAAGATGATGCTGTTTTTTCAAGCAGTCAGTGTCCTTGTCCATACTGATGACAAGCATTTACAGAAATCAACCTTGGATGAATCCAGTGTCACAGTGGGAAATAGTTTTCTTCATCCCTTTCCTATTCAGATAGAGATTTGCTATCCAAAGTCTGTATCCAAATCTTGTAGAACAGTGATATACTGAAAAGTACAAACAGATTGGTGGAGTTTTCTTACTTGTAACTGTGTAATGAAGAGACCTAAATACCAAAATGCTGAGTTTAACCACTTGATTTTTATTATATCCCTGTCCCAAAGGACAAGTGTTACAATGTCATGATGAAGAACTTGAACTCTTTCTAAGATGTTCAAAGCAAAAGTATGCTAGCAGAAATCAGAGACCCTCTTTAGTGTTAAAACTGGGCCCATACACAATTATTTCATCTATAATAACAAAGTAAGCTATGCACAAACTGTGGCATTTTGTTCAACTTGTCTATATTATTAAAATATTAGACTGGTTCCTTGAACACTCCCAAATGTCTTCTGTACAGATTGTGGGAGGTAGTCCACACCACCATCTATTTTCAGGAATCAGTTTGGATGCAGCCATATTGCTGGGGAGTTAGGAGAGCATATACATACAGACTTTATCAGATAATGATAATTGGCCAGAGGATGTAAGAAGATACACCATATAGTTTACTATTTGACATGTAGTCACTGGGGCCATTACTAGGCCAATACAACTGAGTATCAGGCTAGTATCAGGTAAATCATGTGAGTGTCCTGATCATCTGGATGGCATCATACCCCTCCTGACCCCACATTAAGTGCCTATATTTCTGATACATTTGGTGGAGAATGATATGCCAATTTTGAGAAGTCCTGAGACATACATCTGGATATCTGATCTTTTGTTGTTGTTGTTGCTTTAATTGACTGTGTCATAAACCAATTCAAAGTAAGTTATGGCAATCCATCAGAGTTCCAGATAGCATTCTTCAGAGAGCATGCACCAAGTGGAGCTGGTTTTGTTTGATTGTTTGTTTGTTTGTTTGATTGATTGATTTATGGTGTATTAGTAGCACATACCTAGACTAATTTGTGAACTTGTGCAATACAACAATATCACAAGAATTAAAATACCTTATTTTTAGGTTTCTCTTACTGTTAGGTCCTCTGTAAATGTATCTCCAGTACTGATGCATCCTGCAAAGGAAAATGAGAAGGAACAGAAGATCATCCATCCTTTCCAAAGGACCTTAAATTGATGAGAGATCAGGCAAAACAGAGCCTGAGCTCTTGTTGCAAGATGCTTCAGTCTTATGTCCTACCTAGTGAAAATTTGCATTGATGGAATTTCTCAATATTAACATGGTTTCACAGGGGAATTACTCTTCTTCAAGAGATTCTATATGCTGTCTGCTCTGAGAATTTGGGGCAGGAAGGCAAGGGAGGATTAATTTTTCTTTAATTCCTTTAACACTGCCTCTGACAAATATTTGTTATGAATGTAGTCACCCAGGATTATGGGGATCAGCATTAAAGGAAGGATTGCCCCTACCACATTTAAGAATATCCACTTTCCTTTTAGACAAATATGTAAAGAATTCCAAGATCTTCTGAGTCAAGACAGATCACCCCTTGGATCCTCCAGACCGACTCCAATACTAGACCTCGACATCCAGAGACATTTAACACATTTCAGGTATGATTTTGAAAGAACAGCATTTACCTAAAATTCATAACTTTTGTAAATAGTACATATGATTATGTAATGGTATTTGTTCCCTTACTTATGACATGTCTATATGTCTAAATATAGATTACAGTAATGTCTATATTCTCTTTGTTGTCTGTGCCTGTTAAAAGCTTATGCTTACCTAGCAAAGAGGCTCAAGCTAGTTGCATTTACCCTGCTGAATGGATGACCATCTGAGTTTGAGTCAATCATTTTCTATATCTGCTAGCCAAATCTTCTTATCTGCCTTGCTTTAGATATGAGCCAAATCACAAGCCAATCAAGAGAGAATATAAATTGTCCAGAAGTGTGGAAACTCAAGTTTTGAGCCACCTTGGCAATATAAATGAATTGCTATAACAATGAATAGTTAATGCAGTTAGGCTGCATCCTTACCAATTAACTAAATAGCTCCAGCACTTCCTCTGTGCTACTAAGACCATTTGACAGTATCCCACCAAGAGCATGCTTTTACATAAAATGTATATGTATATACACTTTAGCCTACAATGCAGACTGAACCAGAATGGCCTCAAAGCATACTGCCTTCTGGGAATGGTCTTGCTACACTAATTCCTGAACAATACCTTGTAATGATCTGATAGAATGCAAATTCAGACCAAAACTGTGCCAGAGACTGCTAAAATTTACTAATATATTTAGACTCAGTTCTTGTGCCCATGCTTTAGCAATACTTAATTTACTTATGTAGACAGCCTAAGAAGCTGTTATGAAGATGAGGACCTACAGTACACAAAGACCAGTGCCACACTTCATTGGAATTTTATCCAACTTAAAAATGCACAGATGTCTTAGGATCTGCAAGATTTATCAGCCCAGGTATTGCACAACTTCACATTTTCACTTTCAGTTGTAGGTTACATACAGTCAAGAGATGGGAACTTCCAGGAGGTTGTTCTGAAATAATGGGGTTATCTAAGATATTTATCAAAGATAAATGTGATGAAGCATCTTAGAGGTTCTTCTACCTTTGCTTGGACAACAGAGAGGAATACATGACTAGCTGAGTCTACAGATTTTTTTTTTCTTTTTCATAGACGTTAGTTGGTACCTTGGAAAATCAACATGTAAAGAACTATTCCAATGAGTAGTTTACAGATCATAACACTAAATAGATTATTTAAACCTATAAAGCCTTACAGTGAAGTTGCATATTCTTTAGCACAACCATCTGAAAAAATCTCCATTCATTGGATGGGCAGACAACTTCTGTACTTCAATGTCACAACGTCTTTTAGTTATTAAGATTCTCACAGAGCATCAAGAACTTACCAGCCAGGTGGTGTGGTACCTAATAGTCCCTCAGACTTTGAATCGCATCCAAAGTGGCCACTACCCCACCTTGTCTATCCGTTGAGACAAGGGTGGGGGGCAACGATAATACCTGGTCCACAAATGCACACATTCCTCTTCATTCTTACACAGAATGGTGTTTACTGAATGCATATATGAACACAGACAACCTCACTTCTATTAAAGTGAGAAATATTATTACTCATGCAGTAATGTGTACACATACACATACCACCTACACCTATATATACTTTCCCTTATACAGACACTCCAAAATACCTAAATACACATGAAAACCAAGGAAAACATGCTAATTTATACATAATGCTCAAATAATAATTTTAATGGGCAACCTAGACTTCTAGAAAAATAGTTAATTCCCCATTATATGCACATAAGATAAACGTGATAGAGGGCAGCTAATCCCCAAGGATTCCTGTATTTAAAGAAGAAACAGCAGTCAGGGTAAAATGCTGACGGCTTCAGCTACAAAGGCTGTCAATTTGTACAGATCCCATCCTTCTTTCTCTGTTTGACTTCAGTGGGTTGGAGTACAAAGCTTCTGTACGAAGTTCCTGGATCAGTCAGTGCTTTCTTTTATGCCTGCTGTAGGCAATAAGTGTTGGACTGAAGATGGGCACCTAGAAAAGTACAGGTCTTGATCCTACACAGATGCTTCCCTGGGCTTAAATCAGACAGCTGTCTCTGATATCTGTGCTTGGGGAATGGTGAGCACTGCCAGACCCAGAGGCTGAGCTGAGGCCATATACCTTTTCCATCTGTTACACCTAAATTGGGGTCTGATCCAGCTTCTGACCCAGACCTCTAACTCTACTCATCTACATATAGGTGCCTCCATTTCAGCCAGGTAAACCTCCTGCCATAGTCTGTAGGGATTTCATCTGTTCAGCCAGTGGAATCTGCAACGTAGATACTTACTGCAGGCCTAATGTAGACACCTACTTTAGTGTGACTTGAATTTCTCTCTAAACTCTGTTGACTCATTAGTCTAGTCCAGACATGCAGCTGAATGGGAGCTCAGCCAACCAGTACCTACACAGTCACATATTGTAAATGCCTAAGCTTAGTGTAGGCAAATAAAAATAAAAAATACATATATAAAAAAAATCATGATTCTCATCCCCTCTATCTGGCAGCCTTCAGAGCCAGGTTGTCTACCACTCTTACCACTAGCCTTCCTGAGATTAAATATTACAGAAGGCACATAAGTCTGTCTCAGATGTCAGAGAAGATATGAGAATTTAACTCACCATGTTTTCCAGGAGAATGGAGTATTTTCTGAATCAAGGTTTCAACAGAGACTGCTTTTTACCAGTCACTTGTTTTGTCTAACTTTCTCTGAGGGATGATCCTCAGATTGAGCCAACCCCTGTCACAGGAAATTTGCACCTGATCAGCTGAGGATGAGAGATGAAAAAGAAATTAATGGTACCCCAACACAGGGAGAAAGTCCTTGTAAAACAGGAACAGCATGGCCACTGCTCTCTGAGGCATAGTACAGCTTTCTCCTGGTCACAAACAGAAATAGCTCTTTATCATGATACATCTGTAGAGAAGGGTTTCATAAAAAGATGTTGGAAGCATTTACCTAACATATAACACACTAAGAATTCAAATACCCAGCATACACTGGACTCCACATTTGTAATCATAAGATGTCATTTACGGTCAGAATTTCAAAAGAACAGACTCTCCCTATTTCAATCCTGCCTATGGGAGGGGGTTGGAGTTAGATGACCTTCAAGGCCCCTTCCAACTCAAGACATTCTATGATTCCATAATTCTATTTGTTACAGTAAAATGAACAAATTTCTGATGTATCTATATCTATAAAAAACATTGCAGATATATGCTAGAGATGTATTTGACATTCTTACCATAGTCACTGTCAAATATTTACTGTCAAATATTCTGATGAAGCCTACAATAATTGGAGTCTAAAATTGGGCTGTCTTAATAAGTGGCTGATCCTGACTATGCACACAAATTAATGTTATTTATGACCAAAATACCCAAGAGCTATTGATGCTCTACAAACATGTTTTTTTTTTTTTTCTTTTTCAGAAAAGGCATAAATCTGAATCAGTGAATGCAAGCAGCCATCATAAATTTCATAATATACTTTTTCAACTGTAAAATTTTCATCTTCATTTGTATCTGTATTCCAGAACTACAAGATTTCTTCCAATAAGTTCTCTGTCTTGAAGCTGTATAAATCTCTAAATTGAGCTGGAGCCAAACTATTACCTTTGGCAAAGACAGGCTTTAACTGGAACTTCTGTCAAGGTTCTGTGAATATTTTAGCAGGACTTAGTGTGTTTTTCAGCCATTATTCAATATGATATTATTTTTAATTTTAGACATAAACTATCAGAAATCCCATTTAGTTTCATACAGATTTACTATAACAAGAAGAGTTTAAGAAATTCTGCTTTGTAAACTGTGTTTACACAGTTTTGAAAAGGAACAATATGAAAAGTTGAGATTTTTATACATATATATATATATTTATACCGTACAATGTCAGAAAGCAGTAGAGATTTTTTTATGACCAGAAAAATTCAGAGGAATCACACAATCCTATATTATTAGAATTAATTATAAGATAATGAAAGACTTTCTGAAGGGCTATAAAATCTGATACCTACGGCACCCAGCATCTACTATCTTAAGGTAAAAGGAAGTTTTCTTTAGGAATAAATTACCCTACACCTGGTAAGTGAGGAATAATGTTCTCCACTTGCTTGCAATGTTACTTGTTCAACATTAATAATTAAGACCAGGGTTCACAGACTAGCACAGGTCAGATACAAGCAGCAATTCCAGTTTCTTCTGTTTTAAATCTTCAAGCTCACGCTTCTCTATGAAGTTTTTCCACTGAGTCCCAATTCATCAAGATCATTAAATATGTGTCCTATCTGAAGCACAGGATAGTCCCCATGAAGGGCTCAGAATTGCTGGGTTTGCTCAAACCCCAAACTCAAAGTTCATACAAAGCTTAGAACAGGGGAAATCTTCAAAGAAGCTGCCAGTGAGTCTGAAAACTGCTGAGTTTTGCACAATTTTACCAGATACACAGAAAACATAGGCTCATCTACACCCCTAGTATGACCATGTTTGTGCAGCTGCTCTCTGAGATTTCCATCTGACCTGAATACAGAAAACTCAGTGCTGCAGGAAGAATAATTTCCCCGTATTGTTTGACCATGAACAAACAATTCTGCAGACCCTTACATTCCTACCAGCAATTATTTTGCACTACCAGAGTCAAGGATGTGTTATGTATGTTTTATTCAAGATCTTTTTATTTTCAGTGCATTTTGAAATATCTTACTGCAGAGGTATTATATTGATATTAGTAAATAATAGTGTCAAGACAGACATGTATCATTTACTTGTGCTGCTTTTTAGCAGAAGCCTTTGATTTTTGGTGCCAAATATAATTAGCACTGTACCAAAACATTCCTGGGCACAGTGGCACATATATATTACTAATATATACAATACATAATAATAATAAATACAATATATGCAATATATAATAACAATATACATATTATATATATATTCATAATATATATGTAGCCTGAGGATTCAAGGAAACACCAGCCCTTACTATAGCCCAGTTAGTTGCCTTATCTGTGCTACAAATAACTCACTAAGACTTAGAAAATTGTAGCTTTGTCAGGGCTGGTTCATAAGTCACTTACCCACTTACCTCATGAGAAAAATGTTGAGTCAGATCAAATTTCTTAGCATAGAAATTGTGGGCTCAAGAAGAGGTGATGTACTGTAGGGCTATCCATGCTGTCCTTCAATTCTTTGATTCCATCATGATACATGCAGAAGAGTGAGTGGAATAATCCTATGGGTTGCATCAGGCCTGAAAGCCATAACTAAAGACAGAATCAGCATTAAGCCATGAGGCAAACAGGAAAACCATGGAAAAATCCATCTCCATTACTAAGTGCTTTTTGTCCAGATACATGAGTGTCTCTTTGTTGTCCTCTGAAGTCTGACCTGCATAAGTGCATTTATGAGTCTATGAAAGCAGACAGCAAAGCCAGCACATCAGTACTAGAAAAGAATATAAATGTTTCTATAACTTTGAAGAGAGTAACCCCTTATCCTGGCCCTTTGCTTTCTAAATGGAATAAGTATCAGGAAAGAGAGAGCAGGGGAATGTGAAAGAGAGGTAGTGAGAGTGAAAGCAAAAAAAAAAAAAAAAAAAAAGGAAGGGAGAAAGGAAAATATATTTAGATAAACCTTAGTTTCTTTTAAAATACCTTCTACTGCTTGTTATTCAGAGTTTCTTCTTCCAAAAATTCCTCAGAACCAACCAAAACTTTTGTGTGCATATGCATACATCTGTCTGTGCAAGAAGGAAAAGCTGGGGTTTTATTTATCCTGAAACTTAATCTGTTTTCAAATCCCACAGACATCAGCAAAGCTGAGATTTCATCTTTATTTTCTTCAGGACAGCAAGGTTATATGAATCTCTCCAGCAGTGTAAATTGCTTGTCTTTGGATTTAGAACAGGTAAAAGAGCCTAATACCTACTCACTGAAACTGAGAAACAGCTCTCAATTATTCAGATTTATGGGAGGAAAGACAGGGTCTAGTTAAAGAAAGCAAAAAGGTGGATGTATACAAGACATATAAGAGGCTATGTCCCAAGGCTTTGAGAACAACTCATTTTATAAAAGCTTGGAAATGGTGGGCCAGGGCAATCAGGAACTACAACAGATGAAGACGAGATTGCCTGGAGGCGCGAGAGCTCTGAGACATGCACTCAGAGGCCATATGGTGCAGGTTAGTTGTGATGTGAGATGGTGAAACTTTGGCTAACCCCCAAACACCATAATCCTGCCATTAACTAAGCAGAGCTGAATTCTGACATTGCAGGTTTCTTCTTATGAATCTGGATTAATGTTAACCAGCACAATCATCTAACAGCATCCTTTTTCATTTAACAGTGTGCAGGTAGATCTTGATGGTACAGAAGCATGTCAGTATGGGAAAGAGTTGGAGTTAACTCATGTGTCACCTGTCTTTGGCACCTTTGCACTTCCCAGACATTTAGTGCATCCAACCACCCTCAGAGCATAGAACAAGACCAGAAGAACTGATAGCTTTCAGTCATACAGATCCCTGCTGTGAAGAAGGGAATTTCTTCTGCCATATTACAGAGAAGGAATGGAGATATGTAAAAATCTAGACCCCCTCAAAGATATATGAAAACCTACCTATTAACTGGGTGGGTATGGTCCTGGACACTGGAACACAACAGTCTATAATGTTTGATTTTTTGTTTTGGGTTTGTTTTTGCTTTGTTTTGTTTTCATGAACTTGGCCTAGACCAACTCTTCCTGTCCTAAGCAATTCCGAGGCACAAGGCTACCTTAACCCTGTCAAGGGGATGTTCCCAGTTGGAATTTTAGAAAGAGCCAACACTTTTCAGATTAAAATACTTGAATAATGGAGATGAGGCCAGACTGTGTTAGATCTCTCATGAGCAGAGGAGGGACCTTTGCACTCTTCACCTTACTAGCACAGATATAGATTACTAAAGTTGTGCCCTAGCCCCATTTTAAGTACAGAATCAAAGAATCACAGAATCACAGAATTTCTAGGTTGGAAGAGACCTCAAGATCATCGAGTCCAACCTCTACCTTAACACTAACAGTCCCCACTAAACCATATCGCTAAGCTCTACATCTAGACATCTTTTAAAGACCTCCAGGGATGGTGACTCCACCACTTCCCTGGGCAGCCCGTTCCAATGTCTAACAACCCTTTCGGTAAAACAACCCTTTTGGTAAAAAAGGGTACCTTTCGGTACCTTGGAGTTATTTAACTGTTTCATGAATGTGGAGGTCTAGGTGCATTTTAGGTGTAAAAGACCATCCTGTGTCACATTCATCTGCTACTCCCTCAGCTCAAAGCTTGTTTGTGAGCCCCGCATCACATCTACCAGCCTTACAAATGCTCTGGATATCCCATAGCATCTCTTAGTTGCATGGCTGAGCTTGCATGTTCACTTTCCATCCCTGTTTTTAAAGTTTTTCTCTTTTGCAGAGGAACATTTCAGACTGGATTGCGAATGAAAACCCTTGAGTATGTTTATCTAGTGTGGTAGCTTCTGCATTAAACCAAAGCTAGAATTCTGGTTCTAGGATCCTGTTTTATTCATTTCATATTTAAGTCTCTTGATAAAGAATCAAAGCAGCCTTCAGTCTAAGGAGTAGAATTTAGGACATCCTTTCAACGCAACTAAAAGTTGAAAACAGTAAATTAGTGCATTTGATTTGATTTTAATCCCTCTTTCTCTCATATTGAGTGTAGGGAGCATGTAACTACTTCTCTTTTCCATTCCACTGCAAAATCTGAGCTTCCCACAGATTCTTCAGGGATCTGAGAGTCACATTGACATGTGTCTTCTTGTCTTTACATTCATAACCTTCATTTTCTTCAGAACAGTTTTGCTGTCTGCCACTGCTCAATCTTGCAGTGAAAGCAAACGTGTGGTTTTATGAAAGAGTATATTTTATTAAATTAAGTATTTCTACTAACTGTATGAGCAGATGCATGTTCTTAGAAGAGGTCTCCCCTTATCTAGAAGATGTTATAATAATAAATGTTTTAGTAAGAAGTAGATATCAGGGTTTTTGAACTTTTGGCAGAAGTCTTTTTTAGTTCCTAAAACCCTGGTGAACACTGCTGTTACTGCAAATCTCACCAAAAATGAGCTCCCACTCCCCCAAAAAAAGCAAGCCTGCCCCAAAAAATTCAGTGTTGGGGAGCAAAAAAAAAAAAAAAAGTCATACACACAAAAAAAAACCAACAACTTATACAGAGAATATTTTCTGAGATTATACTAAAGAGTGCTGTGCATTTTTCTTAGCTTACATAAGTACAGGCTCCCTCACCTTATTTGTTAGACTCTTTGCTTTACTTCTTCACTTGTAAAATTAGATATAAACATGCCTTTTACAGCTGCTTTTGGGTCACTTGCGTCTACAAGAACTTGTACTAGATAGAAAGGTCAGATATCCTACTGATGTCATCCATTCCATAGGGAAAGATGAATATTTACTGATTATAGAATTTGGATTTGATCCTTTAAGGTTACATTTAATCAAGGTGCCAAATCACATCTAGATAATCTATTTCACATATAAAAGATTACAACTGCAAAAGAGCAAAGGGAAAACGACTTTTTTTTTTTTTTTGCAAGTGGCACTTCTTTCTGAGCAGAAACCTTATATAAACAGACAAAAACAATAGGCTCAGAATACTAAAGCTAAAATATAAAAGCAATCATTATCCTCTCAAATTATTCTGTGTTTTGCCTAGCCATCCAGCTGATATGAAACACCCTCACCATGAAACTCTTTGAGACAAGAGTTTTGTCATTTAGTTAGTCTCTGAGCCTGGAGCTGTCAGCCTCCTGTGAGTGCCTGGCATCACACTGACAAGATGACACAAAAGGCGACAGGCAAAAAAACAGAGGCTCAGACATTCGGAGAAGTAAAAAAGTAACATCCTTCTTTCTGAAGGGTAAAAGAGAGCAATGAAATATGTTTTGAAACTAAGAGCACATTTTAAATTGTAACAAAGAGCCAAGACCAAATTCTTACTTGTGGGTTGCCTTTACAGATATCTTAGCCCCTTTTTATATTGTTCTCTATTTCATATACTTCTTTTCCTATCAGGAGGTAGAGCAGCTGCTGTCATAATTCCAGTCATCTTGATTAGCGATAGCAGCGTTCTGTTTAGATGCATGGACTGGAAGAAGCTTGCTGTGAGACTATATGATGAAACAGCTCCGGTGTCCTCTAGAGTTTCCTGATTTCCATGATCTATCACAATCTGGCTATTGATTCAGCTAGTTGCAAAGGAACTTATTGGTTCCTAGTGCTGAGGTATTAGCAATCAAGAAACTGTTTCTTTCTTGTTCCTTTTGTTCTTTCTTTTACCTGCCCTTATATTTGCCGAAGGTATTAGAGATCCTTCCTCTGGGATTTGTCACTCATTCCTTTTTCCAGCGATTCCATCTTCAATCTTTTCATAGCAGGGATTCTATCATCTCCTCCTGCTCTGCTTATAACCAAAATCACTTTGAAAGGATTGGAACATTTTTGTGTGCAGAGGCTGAATTGCTAAGATAGAGAAATCGTAAGGATTTTGTTAAGAGCCTTATGGTACTTCTTCACTGAGAGGGTGATCAAGCATTGGAACACACTCCTCAGGGAAGTGGTGGAATCCTATCCCTGGAGATATTTAAGAGATGTGTCGACATGGGACATAGTTTAGTGGTTGGTCATTTCCAACCTGGATGATTTTATCATTCTATGATTTTATATTCCTTTAAAGTCACAACTTATGGAGTCAGGAGATCTGATGACCTGTTTTCTTTTCTTTACCCTCTTCATTAACAAGTAAGTTCCTTGCTTAATGAGGAAAGAGTAAATATGTATTAATCAGAGACGAAAAAAGCATGGAGGCTAGACTGTTTCTCAGTCTAGAACTTAAGATTTTTTCTGATTCCACGGAAAAGAGATGTCATCTCCTCATTCCCAAATTACTGGGATAAAATATTGCTTTGTCTTCTGCATGTTTATAATGCTTAGCTTTTGGTCCTTCTCATTTGAGGAGGACAATGGGACTTCTCAGCTATATCATCTTCACTGATGACAGATGATCGTCTGATGATCGTCTACAGATGATAAAAAGTTGTTTGAATCTCATTTACTTCTGTGCCTTGTTGTAGGGCAGAGATGTGACCACTGACTAAGTTAAAGGAGAAGCTAAAGGAACTGTGCAGGAACAGCAACAGCAAAGGCTGTGTGAGTCACATGGACACACTCACGCTTTCTCAAAAGTACCCCGTCATCTTGTATCTCTCTGTGGTCTCATTGGTGTATTTGTCTCCCCAGGCAGTGATGGGCAGCAAGACCACTTTTCATCCACAGTGAGACAGAAGCTGGTATACTTTTTTCTCATTGAAAACTAACAAGTCACAGGGTTATCCAATGTTTTATTTGGGGACTATAATATGCTGTGCTGGTAGCATTTATTGGCAAACATCCAAGGGCTTCTATGAGTGCCATGTACAATATGGTTCCATGGCTAAATCTTTCTCTTATAGCTCAGAAACATTATAGACACAGTCTTGGACATTTCAGAGACATTCCCTGGGCAATTTTCCTAATGTGAAAAATCATCTCTGAGGTCCAAAATCTTCAGAGCTGAAACAGAATCTTTTGGAAATAGGGGACATCAGCTCTGGTACTCTGTAGTTCTTTCACCCTGATGGGCAAGTAAACTTTACCACCACTGCTCTCTCACTGCCCCTACTCACATGAAATAAAAAAAGGGCTCAAAGGTTGAGATAAGAACAGGGAGATCACTCACTGATTACCATCACAGGCAAAATAGATTCAGCATAGGTAGATTAATATAACTCTTAGTTATATAACACTGAGAAACTAAAAGCTAACTGAAAACACCTTCCCCCCAACCACCACCTTCTACATCGCCCCTCTCCCACCCTCTCCCTGAGCAGCATAGGGGAACAGGGAATTGGGTCTGCAGTCCCTGACACTCTCTGCCGCTCCTTCACAGTCACTCTATGCCCCTGCTCCACATGGGGTCCCTCCCACAGGATGCCGTCCTTCCGAAACTGACCTGGCGGGGGCTGCCCTCAGGCAGAAGCTCTTCAAGAATTGCTCCCATATGGGTCCGTACCACAGTGTCCATCTGTCAGGAGCAAACTGCTCCAGCACGGGTCTCCCACGGGCTGCAGGTGCAGCCTGGGGCCTGCTCCTGTGGGGGATCTCCACAGGCCGCAGCCTCCTCCAGGCCACATCCACCTGCTCCACTGGGGGCTCCTCCATGGGCTGCAGCGTGGAGATCTGCTCTGCCGTGGGACCCATGAGCTGCAGGGAAACAGCCGGCTCCACCAGGGGCCTCACCACAGGCCACAGGGCCTCCTCCATGCCTGGAGCACCTTTTGCCCTCCTTCTGCACTAACCTTGGCATCTGAGGGATTTTTTATCTCTATATATTTTCTCAGTTCTCTCTTCCAGCTGCTGCTGTGAAGCAGGTTTTTTGTTCGTTTATTTGCTTGCTTTGTGTTGCTGTTGTTGTTTTTGTCCTTTCTTAAATCCAGTGTCACAGAGGCACAACCAGCATTGCTCACTGGCTCAGCTCTGGACACCAGTGGGTTCCTCTCAGGTGTTGGCTGGAGCTGGCCCTTATCTAACAAGACACTATTTCTGGGCTCTTCTCAAAGAGGCCAAACCTGTAGCACCCTCTATTCCCATACCACCAAAACCTTGCCAAGTAAGCCCAATACACATTGCTCTCTTTTTTCCACTGCTTTTATATGCAGTAAAATGAGGTCCATCAGGTTAGGAGAACATGTCCTTAATACACTTGTGCAATTACGAATGGAAAATAAGTCAAAGGACTTACTTTGCAAGGCAACTTTTGTATATGCTTTTTGCCACTCTGATCCTATAGACTATTATCCCTGTAATATGTGCTGCTCATTTTCCAGTGTTCATCTTGACTATCAGCCTAACTTGTGCCATGGTTTGGTCCACTCACCTTCTGAAGTAAAGTTTAATTCACAAGGCATCCTACAAAAGGCAGACCTTGCAATCAGCAAAAACCCTTGGAATTCAGTAGAGATACCTCTAACTTAGGAAGTTATTGGCATAACTTCGAAGATTCAAATATTTTTCCATTTCATTTACAGCCATCAAAAATCTTAACAGATTTCATTATTTGTCATCTGCCACATATTGTTAAATCTAGGTAATTTTGGGAAGGATTTTTGGTTAGTTTGTTCATTGTTTTTGCTTCTGTTTCTGTTCTTGTTTTTCCACCTACAAGTTATTAAAATGATTTATTATAATGATGAAAAGAATTTAGTTGCCCATATGAAGTTGTCTAGTACCACATGAGGTGCCCTGAGCCTTATGTGAACAACTTGTAGTGTACGTGTAGCATTTAAGCTGGCAGGGCTGGAGTCAGTTGCCTAAAGAGTGGTCTCTGGTACCATTTCCAAAATCCTTGCAAAGTTGTTATCTGACACAGGAACAAACATTCATGTGCCTGTGTCTGCAAGTTGAATGCAGGTAGATGCCCAAAAGCATCTCAAGTGACTATAGAAATCTATGAGTGCAATTAAGTGTTTCTTTAAATTTAAATGAGATTAACCTACTATCAGACTGCCTGACTACTCCACAAATATGTATTTTCAGTAACTGTTAAGTGAGGAGCAACAGTGAAATTCATCTGCTTTGCAGTTCAGGAAAACAAGAACAAATTCAGCGTTAACTTGAGAAAATACATTATTTAGGTGAAAGATGCAATTAGGTAAATCTATTCTAGGAAATTCAACACCACCACAGCAAGAGATGTTGGAACTTGGTTATTTTTACTATTAATTTGTTAGGAAAATCTGTGGATTTAGCCTAGCTGAACTAGCTCTAGATGAAACATTTCCTGGATGTTGCTGGGCCTTAGCAATGGCCAGGAGCTATTTCCAAAGGACAGTTTGGATTCCTCACTGTTGGATATTCAGAGGGTTTAGCAGCATAGACAAGACCAAACTGTTCCTATTGCCCTGGCATTGCATAATTTCTTAATACATATGTAACTATACATAATTCCATGGAGGATAATCAAAGCTTGTTGTTTAATAGTCTGACCTGGGAGAGTGGATAAACCATACAGATCTGGTTTCATAAACCTGAGAAAGAAGGGAGCCAAACCTTCTGGGACACTAAAAGTAGCAATGCTGGAGGGTCTTGGGCATGGATTTCTCTTGGTCTCTCTGAAGTCAACAACACTGTGTCAATCTGCATCAGCCGCAGAACTGTCCCATGGTGTTTCAGAAGCAATACCCCTTCCAAAAACAACCTTTGAAGCTGTGTGTAGTCTGCTCTTCTGCTCTATTCTTTTCCTTTCTGTTTCTCCTGCAGGTAATAAATAGTTTAGGGAGCAAATCTTGAATTTCACTATAGTAAAATCAGCTTACTGTAAACTCTTTGACGTATGTGAGTGCAAATATATTTATGCCTGTGTGTGTATTTCTTTTTCTCTTTTTGTCTCCTTCCCACTTGTAGTTTGATCACTCATGGTTTTGGAACTCCTGCAATATGTGCTGCCCTAAGCACTTTCCAAACTGTTCTCAGTGAAATGCTGAACTACTTGGAAAAGCACACATCGCACAAAAACGGAGGAGCGGCGGAATCCGGCCAAGGACACGCCAACTCGGAGAAAGCCCCCCTGCGGAAAACTTCAGAGGCTGCTGTGAAAGAGGGCAAAACAGAAAAGACAGACTAGCTACAAACAGAATCAATTTCAAGAGAGTCTTGCTGCTGATATTTTTTTTAAATATATATATATCATTGAGGGCGATTTATCTCCAGTGGACCAAATCCAAAAAAAGGGGGGAAAAATGGAAAAAAAAAAAAGAAAAAAAAGAAAGAAAAAAAGAGAAAGATTAAAACAGAGAAAGAGAGAGCATGAGAGATGAAAGTATTCAGTCCTAAGAACAGCAGTGTACAGTAATTGTGTGATGAAATTGTCACTTTTTTAAAATTTATGTTGCTCTAAACTACTTTTTCGTGCACGTAGTATTTGATTGTTCTGAATGATACACTAACACTGTTTTTATAAGCACTTCTGGACTTGACTGAGGTGGCACATGAAATTTGTCACAGGCTAACTTGACGCACTTTCTTCTCTGGCAGCACAGTTAGGGCCAGCACATCAGTTGTGGGACATGTAGTTCCAGCATACTGGCTTTGCTCACATGCTGGATAGATTGAAAGAAGGGCTTCCTCTGATCCATCAGAAATGCCTGATCCAGACATCATTGGGAAAATAATATGGATACCTGGCAAGAGAGGAATCTGTGGGTCATGGGACAAATGAACTGTTTGGTATTGGGGGCTGCATATCTCCACATGGGACTGTACAATAAAGCTGCACCAGAATGAGACCAGAACCTGTTAGGAATCTGTCCTGGCCATTCAAGCAGCTAAGGTGTCTTTTGTGAGAAGAGCATGGCAGACTAAATGGGGGAAAAAATCCACACTTGATAGTTTAATTAAGAGCCCTGATCCCTCTGTGAACTTCAGATTAAATGACTGCATGGGCTTCTGTCCTCTATCTTCTCAGCCCTTGGTCCCACAACACTGCAGTCTGCCACACCTGGGTCTCTGTTCAACAGGATCAATGCAGGCAATTGGAGCCACCTTTTGTGTTGCCGTGATTTTATGATTCTTTTTCTTCAACAGCTTGTTTCTGCAGCTTTATTGTTTTCAGAAATCCAGCTGAGGTGCAGAGGTCTAACAGAATCCACTCATTTACAGAAAAAATAAAATAAAACCAAAATGGCAAGTAAGACAGATTGGTACAGTCCACAGCAGCTAAGTGATTAATAACTTTGTGTATTTTGAAATATTAGTTCACCACCCAGCACACATCCTCACAAAGAAAACATTGGAGACATAGTTTGAGCTCAAGCCTCTGAGTCAAGAGGGATTTCCCAGCCACATTCGGACTTCTTCAATGAGACTTCCATTCAATTCCTTTTCTTGTTTCTCTTGTATCATTTTATTGAGAAAGTTAGGGAGGATTGATATTGTAGGGTGTGGTTATATTGACCTTCAAAGTCTTTAAAATCAACATACTAAGATATTTTCTTCCAAAAGACAATTCATCTCTTCTACAGTAGGAAAAAAAAAAAAATACAGTTGTCCATGTGTAAACATTTATAGCTGTTTGAGATGCTTTAGGATGTCCAAGACAGCCACATAGTTTTGACAGATATGTCAAGAAACCAATAGGGTGTCTGGACTCTCCTGGAAGATGATATGGAGGACCTGAGAAGACAGCACTAGAGACATATGGGTGGCCACCTGTCCAGCACACCAAGTGCCTAGGATGGGTGGAAGGGATCGTCTGGAAGGGCCTGTCTTTCTCCATGGATAATAGCTGGAATTTAATGGTGGTATTTTGTATTGCACATGACTACAACTGGACTGGTCAACCTCTTCTCCCTATAATCAGTGGAGAGAAAGAGGCACTTGTAGTGTACTCTTCATCTTACCTCAAAACAGCAATGAATCATGCCCTTGAAGTGTGTCTTTTTCTCAACTAGATAAGATGGAAGCCAGGGATAAATGTGCTCATACACATTGTCATTTTCTAGAGCTAGTTAAAATACATTACATTTTGCATGATCCGCTTTGGATTTATCAACCTAGAGACTATAAAAACTGTCCAAAAGCATTTACAGGTATGATGTAGGGAGATGGTTAACAAGATCATCCTCAGCTTTCAAAGGTAGGAAGGAAACAGAACAGTTATGATATGGTACTATTCCTCTTGAGATCAGTAAGGATATTGCCATCAAGGCAAGAAAACAAGCTAAAACTGAGTCCCTATTTGCTTATGGAAGGAAGGAAAGAAGGAAGCAAGGGAGGAAGGGAGGAAGGGAGATCCTATGATTTTGCTTAGATTTGTCCTTGCTCATAGTAGATATATAACTTAGGTACCTACTTTAGTGCTATCAGTCTATCCTCCCTCTATGCAATGAGGGAAACAGATGCATCTCCATGGGACTCCTCCTCCTTAATTCACTAAGATCAGCTAAGTGCCTACCAGAACATAAACTTTGCTGAATGGATTCTTCACTCCAGCAACTTTTAAAAGAGTGCTAAAATCAAATGAATGTTCTTCCATGATACCTTCTACAGAAACACTGCAGAACCCTTCTAGAACATGAAATATTTGAGTGTGGGTGTAGGTAACCACTGTTTAAAAGTGAAAAAGAAATTCATTCTTTTTCTATTGTCCAAACTGAGGGGAGAGAGACAGAGAAATTTAAATGTTTGACCATGTCAGATATGCAGATTTGCCACATAAAAATGTACTGTAAAGCAATTATTTATGGTCCTGCACTTCAAGATGATAATAAATTTAAATTATATTTTAAAGGAGGGAAAAAAAGAGAAGAAAAATGCTTTATAAAGCCTTTTCAAGTTTTTCACCAAAATATCAATCTTCTGGAGATGGGAGAATGACTGGTTGCATAGATTATTCCGTAAAACTGTTGAAAAAGCAGTGTTTTATTACAATCATACTCAAATGTCTGATATTGGAAAATTATATGTATACAGCATTATTTGAAATATTCACCTATTTGCAATATGGTCTAAGCTTCCAACAATAATTTATTTAAACAATTACATCTTTTCCTATTGCATAATCACTACAAGTCTCTTCTTTGCAGGCAACAAATTATTTTTGACTTTGATTATCTTTTGATCTATTAATATTAAAGAAAACTGAGTACTCTTGAAAACCCAGAACATCCAGTTTTAACCTTAATGACCTCTACAGATTTTTGGGAAGGTTTCAGTACAGATCTGATTCAAGCTGATTGAATTCCTAGAGATTCTTACCATTAAGTGTCTATCTGCCTTTACATCCTCATCTTTCTTATTTTTCTTTTAGTATCTTAGCATATTTTAAAGGCAAAATTATTTCAAAAGGGTAGCTGCAAGGTTTGTTGACATTCACAGACTCTCTGTTATTTATTTTAATCTATACTTAATTTTATTGGAAGAAAAAAAGTAATCTTTGCTACCTTTTCTGTTGAATTTGTTATCAGAACAATTTCACGTCAAAAAGCCTTTGGTTTTCAGAACAGGAACTTTCAGTGTGGTTTTAATTGATGAATTCACTGATGTTCCTGTTAAAAATTTGGACTAAATTCTCATTCACTTTCCACACATATATGCACAATGTTCCCATGGAGTTTTGTTTGTTTATGTGTTGTTGTTTTCCATTTCTAAATCCTTGTCTCTCTGGAAAAGTTCCCACTTCAAAATACATTCATGAATTAGATCAGCCTGAAGGAAGGGAGTGGTTTGAAGTTACTGGGTGCTCACTGGTAGCAAATTCAAGTATATTTGTATCTTTTTGACTTTGAAATAAATCTGATAACAAAAGATGTTCTCCCTTTGAAAAACCATGGAATTATTTATTTCACTCTGGTCAAAAACATTGAGATATAGACAAGTGACCAAACCTCTATGGCCAAAGCAATGAATCATTACAATTTTTGAAACATAGAAATGCTTAGATTCATTGGTCAAGTGTTGGATGTATATTTGGATCCTGTTGTATTTCAGGCTATTTCCCAGCTTTGTATACATTACACTTCACCCACCATGACTATCAAAACACATTAAGTAGTACAGCTGACTCCCCAAAACCAGTAATTTCTGCTTGGATTTATTAGCAATTTAATGATGAATTAAACACACTGACTAACCACATGCCTTTCTTTATAGAGCAAGGTGTTACTCACTGTGAGCAAGACAAGTACAAACAGCTCTTGCATTGACTAAGTTTAGAAGGTAAGTCTCTAAAAGAGCTAGGAGTGACATTCTTACCTCCAACTTCTGCCCTAAGATCTGGATTTCTGTTCACAAAGACCTCCATTAGTACCACTAAATGGCAGAGATGTGTAGCAAAGGGAGAGTTTTGTGCAGGTGATGAGAACTGGTACAGCATTCATAAGGTCTGTAAACACAGACAAGCAGCAACCTACAACTGAAGACTATCAACAGTTTTGTCCTTCAGGCTGTTATCCTAACCCCTAATTCTTTCCAGGTGTCATTCTGTTGCCTTGGAGATCTGGCACAAGGGGTGAATTTGGACCTTTCATTTACTTCTTTTTATTTTTAAGAGAAATTCCAACATTCTTTGGGAAAAGACTTCAGCTCTCCAAATCAACAAGGAATCTGCTCTTTGAAGCTTCTCTTTAACTTTTCCTAAGAACAGCAACAAAATATCTGCTACTAAGCAGGCACAATGTATAGTCTTTCCAAATACTGGACCTCTGTGTAAATATTTCCCCAGCTCATCTCTTCCTTTGAACATGACTCAGTGCCACAGCTGCTGCTCACACTTTTACAGCAAGGCTCAGGAGGGGCTGCTTTAGTGTCCTAAGAGCCTATTTCTCTAACTGCCTTTGTTTGTTAGTTTGTTTTTTTTTCCTCACACCAACAAGCAGTTTTGGTCGTAGATATCTTAGGTATCCAAAAGGGCTGCTGATGAGTTTGAAGGTCATTTGATTTTCTTTTACCTTTTGGAGAGATAACTCTGCTGCTCTGCTCTTTATTTTTATGGTCAAGAAAAAAACAACCACCATTAATAGAAGATACAAGCCTGCAACACAAGGAAAAATCAACAAACAAATATACAGGATCTGTAATTATAAAAATAGCATCTGCCTCTGCCCTTGTTACAGGTTCAACAAGACTTTAAGTAGAGATGTGTGGGGAATGAGGGAGAGAGGAAGATAATATCATTTTCCTTTGCCAGGTGAAAGTCGAGAGGTCTAATCTTTATATTATTATTATTATTTCTGTTCTTTGCTTTTCTTTATTTTGTACAATTCTATTCTGTACAGCTTTTGTGATTGTATTGAAATGTGAGTGCATACTGGGTCTCCAACAATGTCCTATTTATTGGTTTGGTTTTGTTTTTTGGTTTGGTTTGTTTTTTTTGTTGTTTTTTTTTTTTTTTTGTTGTTGTTGTTTTTTTTTTTTTTACTTAATTTATCATTCAGTGGTGAAAAACATAATCTTTTATATTTCTATTTCATATACAAGCTACCTGTTTCATGTGAGTCTAAGAGGATAATGACCACATTTAATGAACATTTCACGGCAATAAAATCTATGTTGATTTAACCCTGAATTCTCTGTGCTTGAAAATAATGTCTATGTGTGCATAAAAAATGGACAACAAAACTGTCTAGGAACTGTTTCTCTAACATTACAGGACCTAGAATTGCATCTGATATATAAGACGCACACAGCAGAGAAACACCAATAATATTATTGCTATACTACAATAAAGAAATCAATTTATGCAGAGTTTAGAAGTATATAGGGATTATCACATGTAATTGTGGTTATCTTAAATATTTATCTCATCTTGAAACCATTAACTCTATTTCATTCTTGGTATATCAAGAGAAAGATAAAATGCTTGGCAATTGTCTGTCTTAAAATAGGGATCCAAGCTAGATGTGATTATTTATATTAGATTCATCTTTCTCAGTTTACCACAGTGGAAAAGTGTCAGGAATCTTAATCTGTCTCCATTGACATTGGACTCAACCTAGCAAACTAGCTAACCTTGAATAATAATATTTAGATAACGAAACTAAAATGATATATATGCTCTCAGAATTGCCTTCTCCATGATTGCATAGCAAGGTTGTGACAAAGCTGGCAATCAAATCCACATCTCCAGTCTCAAATTAATTCTTTAACCTTCTGACTGCAAGCTTATGCAGTTCAATTCCAATTCCTACTTCAGCCAGGGATCTGCAAGCACTCCCACTCTAGATTTTGGTCCCAGTGTTGTGTCTGGATTCTTCTCAGGCAGAAAAAAAAATGAGAATAAAAAATGTCTTTAGATGTAATTAACAACCTTCTGCAGGTTTGAATTGAAGTAATTCTTGCTCAGATGTTTAACCAAACGTTCCAAAACAAATTGATCTGAAAAGTTTTGCTGAAAAAAAAAAAAAAAAAAAAACTAAAAGATATATTTTTAAGCACTTTCCCAGGCTTATTGTTTCAAAACCATTTGGGAACCTGAGGACAACCTTTTCTGTATTCTTTCAGTTCTTACAGAAATGACTTTATGAGTAACTCTAGACAATGACACACCAAGGGCAGAGCTGCAATGGCAGAAACTTCAGAAGGATTTCAGGTAAAAAAGGAAATGGTTGTTTGGAAGGCAACTTCTACATGTTTGAATTTGGTTTATCCAACCCACACCTCTGTTCCCCATCAAATGAACTCTCACTAATTAATATTATCCCTTATTCTTCTGGGAAATACAATTTCCCTGGTGCTATGCTGAATTCCTCTGATCAGTTCCGTATGTGCTCTTGTCCAGTCAGAGGAAATATAACTGTGACAAATTCATCAGTATTTTAAATATAATCACATGAGAGGCTGATTCTGCCATCTCTCTTCACTTTGGTGTGTAAATTTTCCTACTCACTCTATTATAAAAGAAAGAAAAACCCACTGAGATTTGCAAAAGTGCAGTGCCAAAATATATGTTAATGTGCAAAAGTAGCCTCTAATTTGTAGACACTGCAACATGCAAGAAGATGAAAAGCAAAAAATATTAATAATAAATAATACACCTTTACCAGATTTTATACATAAGCTCCATGTAGAGAGTTTATACTAATTTGCATTCTAAGCAATTTACATTTTAAGTAACCTGATCTCCTTCTATGACAAAATGATGTGCTTGGTGGATGAGGGAAAGGCTGTAGATGTGGTCTACCTTGATCTAAGTAAGGCTTTTGACACCATTCCCTACAGCATTCTCCTCAACAAACTGGCTGCTCTTGGCTTGGACTGGCATACACTTCGTTGGGTTAGAAACTGTCTGGATAGCTGGGCCCAAAGAGTTGTGGTGAATGGAATCAAATCCAGTTGGAGGCCAGTCACTAGTGGCATCCCCCAGGGCTCAGTACTGGGGCCAGTTCTCTTTAATATCTTTATTGATGATTTGGATGACGGGATCGAGTGCACCCTCAGTAAGTTTGCAGACGACACCAAGTTAGGTGCGTGTGTTGATCTGCTCGAGGGTAGGAAGGCTCTGCAGGAAGATATGGATAGGCTGGACCGATGGGCTGAGGCCAAGTGTATGACATTCAACAAGGCCAAGTGCCGGGTCCTGCACCTGGGGCACAACAACCCCAAGCAGAGCTACAGGCTGGGAGATGAGTGGTTGGAAAGCTGCCTGACAGAGAAGGACTATTGGTTGATAGTCAGCTGAATATGAGCCAGCAGTGTGCTCAGGCAGCCAAGAAGGCCAACAGCATCCTGGCTTGTATAAGAAGCAGTGTGGCCAGCAGGTCCAGGGAAATGATTGTCCCCCTGTACTCAGCTCTGGTGAGGCCACACCTCAAGTACTGTGTTCAGTTTTGGGCCTCTCGCTACAAGAAGGACGTTGAGGTGCTAGAGAAAGTCCAGAGAAGGGCAACAAGGCTGGTGCGGAGTCTGGAGAACAAGTCTTACAAGGAGAAGCTGAGGGAACTGGGCTTGTTCAGCCTGGAGAAAAGGAGGCTCAGGGGTGACTTTATCACACTCTACAGGTACCTTAAAGGAGGCTGTAGCAAGGTGGGGGTTGGTCTATTCTCCCATGTGCCTGATGACAGGATGAGGGGGAATGGGCTAAAGTTACACCAGGGGAGGTTTAGGTTGGATATTAGGAAGAACTTCTTTACTGAAGAGGTTGTTAGTCACTGGAATAGGCTGCCCAGGGAAGTGGTTGGGTCATCATCCCTGGAGGTCGTTAAAAGACATCTAGATGTAGAGCTTAGGGATATGGTTTAGTGGAGGACTTCTTAGTATTAGATCAGAGGTTGGACTGGGTGATCTTGGAGGTCTCTTCCAACCTAGACGATTCTGTGATTCCGTGATTCTGTAATTGACAAAGCAAAACAAGGGAAAAATCTGTAAAATGCTGAGTACACTGAACTCCCAGAATTAGAAGAACTGATGTATGGCAATATTTGCATGTGTTCAATGACAGAACTTCTACTTATGTAAAAATATAACTTATGTTATATTTTGCTGAAAAATGCAGTTTTTTTTTTTTTTTTTTTTTTTTTTCTCTAGTTAAGCACTAGAAGCCAAACTAATAAAATGGTTAGCCTCATAACTACTATTTAGGTTCATACCCCTGCTGAGAAGACATGACCAAGAAATCAATGAGAACTTCAAGCCTTTCAGTTGTTGTTCCTGTGGGCAAACGTTCATGGTTTTGTTGTTATTGTTGCTTGTTTTACTGGAAATATATTTGAATTATTGATGTATAAATGAAAATTCTGAACTCAAAACTCTTTATTTTTGAAGAAACCATTACTAGGATTACACTGAAGTGCGGGACATGGTTCTACCCATCTGTATCTCTTACACTAGACAGACCTATGCAAAGATAATCAAGATGAAGTCTGCTGTCATTTTATACAAACAGACATAGTGGGGGCATGATTCAATCACACACATATAAACATCTAGTGACATTTTAGACAGCCTTGTCTATCCTGCTTGCCTTCCCACTGCTTCTCCAGAAGGACTGAGGTGTCTCACAGTTCCTTCACTATATTTGTCAATGCCTTGAACATATCTTGGATACCCAAGGAAGCCTGAAATAGTACTATCAGCCTTCAATAAACATACATGTACAGTACAGTCTGCATACACAGTCTGCAAATACTCTGGTTCAGTTGCTCACAGTCAACAGCTGCCATTTCAGCAGCCCTCTGCCATTTCAGCAGCAGTACTCTGCTTGGTGTCCATCTGTCACTTCATCAGTAGCTTCAGGGAAGCATGGGCTTTCCACAGGTCTTGTAGATCTATCTTAGCAATGTATCTTAGCAAATGCCTGATTGGTGTGTGTTTGTGTTAAACAAGACAGAAACAGACTCTTTTAACTGGTGGCCAGTGATGGGAAAAGACATGATGGCCAAAAAATAAAAAACAGGAAATTCCATTAAAAAAAAAAAAAAGTAAAAAAAAGTACGAAAGAAAAACTTGTTGTCTGTGACTTTATTTGAGCTCTGGACTAGGTTTCCCAGAGAAACTGTGGAAATCCTTCAGGGTTCCCAGAACCAGGGAACTGTATATGGCCTTGGGCAACAAGTTCAAGATGACTCTGCTGTGAGCAGAGTGGGTGAACTAAGTGATCTTGAGATACCCCTTCCAACCATCAGCATTCCGTGATTCTGTGAGCCCTTTGGACTGAGTTCAGTTGCTCACATAGAATCTATCAACTTTTGAAATAAATAAGATATCCTGCCTCATCTGTATGCACTTTTCCAGACAGAACATATGTCATATTTTCCAGCCCCACTCAAATGTCTTAGATCCTCCTGTCCATAAATGCATGAAACCATGAGAAGAGCAACTGCCTAGCATCAGTTTTAGTTATGGCTCAGTACCTGTGCCAATACAAGCCAATGTACTGATGGCACATACACAAGCTGTTTCAACACCCTATGAAACTCAACTTTTAAAGTCTTGGACTGGATATGAAGTCTCAGGAAGTCCTATTACTGTTCTCACCCAAAGCCATCCAGTTTTCATACGTTTCTGTTAATACAATTTTAACACAAATATTAGTGAACCACCCTGAGCCATCATTATGGCCAGTTAAATTAAGGAGTTATCAAATCATTGAACCTTTGCCAATTAAATTACAGTATGAAGCCAGCAACAAAACTGCATAGAAAATTAAGAATGGTTCGTAGAGAGCACATTTGTGGAATTGGATACCCTGTGAATAAACTGATAGAAGTATGCCAAAATACTACCTCCTTACCTGTCAAATTTGGATCTGAGAAATAAGTGCCCAAACTTTTCCTTTAAAAATGACTATTATGTGAAAATAAAAATGGAAAACAAACAAACAAGCAAAACTTGTTTTCATGAAATAACCAAGGAATTGATGGATCCTATGTCATTTGGTGTCTTCATAGCAACACTGGATGCCTTACTGCAAGACACACAGGCAGCAGGACTCATGATCTGGAAACTCCTTCAGCTATTTCAAGCAGCAGAAGAAGGTATTTTAGTTGGTGAGTTTTTCAGTCTATTTCTGTCTGTGTTTGTTGGTACATCCATTTGCAGCTCAGTTAGGATAGTAAGGGATGGATTTTGACTATCCAGTCTCAGCTGCTATTCATATCTCAAATATCGTTAAGTAGCTTCTTGACAATTGTTTGCTCTTTTAGAGGAGTTGATTTTGTTTCTGTACCTAAAATGTTATCGGTCACCACTGACACATAGATTATTTCAAACTTTGTGCAAAATGCAGTAAAGACAGCTTGTCCCTGGGGAACATCATTAATAAGTTAAATTCAAAAAATAATATATGCACATAATTTAAATCACACAAATGTGCCACTGCAACTATCAACAGAGGTCATACAGTAAGAGGGAATGGTATGAGGCCAAAGCCAGGTGAAACCCTTAACTCATTAGCTTTCAAAGAAAGTTACATTTATATCTTGTTATTTTATATACAATATATAATATATAATTGTACTATTTTGTTATATTATGGTTATATTATATTTATTAATCTTAGAATAAGTGTTCTAGAGTTATGAAGTAGATCTCTTCTAGATAATATGTCATATCTTTCAGTCCCATACTTCAGGGCTTCTGGCCAGGACTCAAGAAAACCTCAGTTTGGTGCACATACCCAATATGCAAAGTGTTCTTGTGAAGATCTGCATCTACTGTACCTGATGACAAACCCCAAGATAAAAGTAGAAGAATCTCAACTCATAAACAAACTAAACATATATGTTATTCAAGTGATGATGATGATTGTCAAGCAAGCTGGTTTATTTAACAAATTTATTTTTAATAACAAGGATTAGAATAATATATGAAGAATACTATGGACAGTGTGTTCATACACTGTATTCTGAAATTATAAAGATTTTTTCTAATTTTAAATTTCACTCTAATAATTCTTGGGGCGCAAAAGTCTAATTCACTGTGTGAAGTTAATGTTATAAAGTGAGTTCATTATTTACAGTGGAGAGAAGTGTACTTACTTTTATCTCTTTCAAATGCCAGCTCAGACCACACCTCCTTGTTTCTTGTTTTCATCAAGTTGCAGAATATCCCAAAGGAGAGAAAATATCACACTACATTTTTTACTTCTAGCATTCAGTGCCTTGGTGATATCATAATGACAACATATGGACTTTATTTGACTAAAAACAAAACAAAACAAAACAACAACAACAACAACAACAACAAAACATAAATACTAATGGTCTTTGGTAAGTCCAGGGTTAATTCCAGACTGCTCTTTTTGCCCCTTAGTCTATAGGGCTTCTCCTTGTACTCCTCATGAATGTGAAGTTTGTAGAACAAGTACACCAAAAACTGAAAATTCAACAAGAACCATGAATGGACCAGATACTGACAGCCTCTTTGGGACAGAAATGGCTTTCCAGATGATCAAAAGAACTATGAACAGCTTCTTATAGACCTTCTCAAACTTGTCAAGGGAGAGCATAACTGCATGTATTTCTTACTCACAGTTTGGAATCATTTTCTGTTTGCACAGGGATGTATCATGACTGTTTCAGAATGACACCAGTAGGAGAAGGAGACACATGATTAAACAGAGAGATATTACCACCTGGGGACTTTATTCTGAATGGCACAGGGTGAGTTTTTCCCTTTGACAGAGGTTTCTTTTGGACTATGCAATAGGAAAGGTCTCTGATGTGTTCTAACCCCTTTTCCCCCATGTTTAGGAGACTGCTTGTTGACCCACACCAAAATGTTCCCAGTTCTAGCCATAATGGACCATGGAAAATCAGTAGAGATTTCAAGGTTTCAGTGCTCAGACTGTTGCTGTTTTACTATTCCTTCATTCCCTTAAAAAAGTGATAACAAACCCAGTTCTCTTCAACAGCTGAAAACCCAAGTGACCCTTCCCAAACCTCTCTTTTCTCACTAGCGTCATGTCATACAACCACACTGTATGTCCACTGCATGACTGAGCATTGCTCAGCCTGCTGCTAGTAGATATACCATGTTTCACATGACTGGATATATAATTACTGATCTACAAATTCCAATTTATATTCCTTGCACATTTTAGATGTGATGCATGTTATCTGTGTGTTTTCTTCTGTGTTTCAGTTTCTGTTCTGCAGAAAATATGTTATTTCATAGTCATTTGGGGGGACTTGGTGTCAAAAGGAATGCAAACATTTCACATTCTCTTCCAAGTATTTTTTTATTTTATTTTTTTAAATATATAACATCTATTTATTTTCAGTGCTCCATTTGAAATCATGGAAAGCCACTTTTTTCATTTGAGGTTCATGAAGTTTCAAGAATAATTTTTAAATGTCCTATTCATTGTGTAAGATTTCCATTTAAAAATAAGTCCAAATATTGCTCTATGCATGAGTACATGGTTGAAGAATATATGTAGTGTGTATCAGACCAGTGTAAGAATCATATCAAAACAGATCATCAGGTTCCATCAGGTTCAGTAACCTGTCTCTCACAGGAACTATTACTAATGCCTCAGAAGAAGATAACAGAAGCACTATGAATAAGAACAAAGAAACAACTTAATCTGTGCTTGCTCAATATCTTAGAATATGACAATTTGAGAAGTTTTCAAATAAATAATCAGGTATGTGAAAAACAAATATTTCTTTTATAACTTAGTGAAGCACAGAGGTTAATTTGTTACCAATTTTTAAAAAAATATAAACATAAAATTCCACATAATTAGATGTTTAACAGTATGGTATCAGTTCTGTGCTCTCTAATGTATTATCTGATGGAGGACTCAATTAACAATAAATTAAAGGGGGATAATATAATTAATACTAATCAATACTGTTTTACAGGAAATAGGTGCTGTCAAATGAACTTGTTTTTCTTCCATTTAGTGAGATTACAAATTTGATTGACTTCTAGAGCACATTTAACTTGCAGTCACAGTGATGTTGACTACAATTATAACAATTAGACAAGATACTACATGCATTGTAAGGATCAAAAGCCACCTATTTCTACCTGAAAATAGGTGAAGAAAATTTTGAATGAGCTGTAAGTTCTAAACTGAGATTCAGGATTCAGTTCCTGTCCTGACACTAGTTTACATTCTTATCAATGAGAATATACAACATCACCATTGATAACATTTCTGTCTGAAAGATTGTGGGAAAACTGGTAAAGGGGAAACTGTATCATGAACTGGATTAACTGGATGCCAGAAAACACTGTATTAACAGAATGAAAATGAACTTTTATGTCTGAGAAGAAAACATAGTGCTTGGAGGGAGAGTGGCAAGAAGATGGAGCCAGGCTCTTCTCAGTAGTGCCTAGTGACAAGAAAGATGACAATGGACACAAATTTGAGCCCAATATGTTTCTTCTGAACACCAGCAAATATTCATTTACTGTGCATGTGACAGAGCACTAGAATAGGTTACCCAGAGGTGTTGTGGAGTCTCCTCCTTGGAGATCTTCAAAATCTACCTAGACACCCTGCTCCAGGTGGCTCTCCTGGATTAGAGGTTGGGCTAGATGACCTCCAGAGTTCCCTTCTAAACAACCATACTGTGACTTCGTGACCCTGTGATAAGGGTTTTGACTTCAGGGAAATTTGCTGAATATCATTCTTGGTGCTGCAACATTGATCTCTTTTATTTTTTGTTACCCAAACATCTTTCTGATGCTTATGCCTGGTGGGATCAGGTTCCTTTTAATTCATTCTGTGATGAGGTCAGATGTTTAAAGGGAACAAGGGAGGCCATAACGGAGCTTCAGTACAGAAGGAGATCTGTACCAAGGCCAGGAATACCAGAGCCAAAGGGGTTGGGAGAGGGAACCATTCTCCCAAATTCCAGTGTCCTCTCCACCACTCTGACTCAGGTCCCTTCTTTTGTATTGCATGAGTTTTAAAAGAGATCTCTGGTTTATGTTTTCACTGAAGTCAAGCAGATTCATCATACTGTTAGAAATAACCCTACTTATCAGTTATCTAGAAAATTAGGTTACAACAAGGTTGGCCATTCAGGGAGTTGTGAAACTGATCATGTGATTTCAACATGTGATAAAACCCAGCTTGAGCCTCCTGAAACAAAAGTGGGTTTGCTGAATTTTTTTAAATATCTACTTGGAGAAAAACATGACAATGTTGAACTTCAATAGTGAAGACCAGAGCAATGATTCTGTGAGCCTTTTCTTAAGGAGCACAGGTAGTCACATTTTAATTGTTACATAACTCCATGAACTAGTCTCATTATCGAAGGGCGGGTGTCTGAAAGTTTTTGCAACATAGGGTCAGGTTGTCAAATCAAGCCATTTGGCTTGTTAATTTCAAAATGTTAATTGGCATGTTAATTTCAAAATTGGGGAAAAAATATAAAGTTTAATTTTCATCTCTCTCATTCTGATATCAGAGAACAGAATCACAGAATCACACAGAATCACAGAATCACAGAATTTATAGGTTGGAAGAGACCTCAAGATCATCGAGTCCAACCTCTAACCTAACCCTAACAGTCCCCACTAAACCATATCCCTAAGCTCTACATCTAGACGTCTTTTAAAGACTTCCAGGGATGGTGACTCCACCACCTCCCTGGGCAGCCTGTTCCAGTGACTAACAACCCTTTCAGTAAAGAAGTTCTTCCTAACATCTAACCTAAAAATCCCCTGGAGCAACTTAAGCCCATTCCCCCTCGTCCTGTCACCAGGCACGTGGGAGAACAAACCAACCCCCACCTCGCTACAGCCTCCTTTGAGGTATCTGTAGAGAGCTATAAGGTCGCCCCTGAGCCTCCTCTTCTCCAGGCTGAACAAGCCCAGCTCCTTCAGCCGCTCCTCGTAGGACTTGTTCTCCAGGCCCCTCACCAGCTTCGTCGCCCTTCTCTGGACCCGCTCAAGCACCTCGATGTCCTTCTTGTAGCGAGGGGCCCAAAACTGAACACAATACTCGAGGTGCGGCCTCACCAGAGCCAAGTACAGGGGGACAATCACTTCCCTAGCCCTGCTGGTCACACTGTTTCTGATACAAGCCAGGATGCCGTTGGCCTTCTTGGCCACCTGGGCACACTGCTGGCTCATATTCAGCCGACTGTCCACCATCACTCCCAGGTCCTTCTCTGACAGGCAGCTCTCCAACCACTCATCTCCCAGCCTGTAGCTCTGCTTGGGGTTATTGTGCCCCAGGTGCAGGACCCGGCACTTGGCCTTGTTGAACTTCATGTAGTTGACCTCAGCCCACCGGTGCAGCCTATCCAGATCCTCCTGCAGAGCCTTCCTACCCTCGAGCAGATCGACACACGCACCTAACTTGGTGTCATCTGCAAACTTACTGAGGGTGCACTCAATGCCCTCATCCAGATCATCAATGAAGATATTAAAGAGGACCGGCCCCAGCACCGAACCCTGGGGGACGCCACTAGTGACTGGCCTCCAACTGGACTTGACTCCATTTACCACGACTCTTTGGGCCTGGCTATCCAGCCAGTTTCTAATCCAACGAAGCGTGCGACAGTCCAAGCCAAGAGCAGCCAGTTTCTTGAGGAGAATGCTGTGGGAGACGGTGTCAAAAGCCTTGCTGAAGTCAAGGTAGACCACATCCACAGCCTTTCCCTCATCCACCCAGCGCGTCACTTTGTCATAGAAGGAGATCAAGTTCGTCAAGCAGGATCTGCCTTCCATAAACCCATGCTGACTGGGCCTGATCGCCTGCTTGCCCTTCAAGTGCCACCTGATGACTCTCAAGAGCCTCTGCTCCATGAGTTTCCCTGGCACTGAGGTCAAACTGACAGGCCTATAGTTCCCCGGGTCTGCCCTCCGGCCCTTCTTGTAGATGGGTGTCACATTTGCTAGCTGCCAGTCAGCTGGGACCTCCCCCGATAGCCAGGACTGTTGATAAATTATGGTAAGCGGCTTGGCCAGCACCTCTGCCAGTTCTCTCAGTACCCTTGGGTGGATCCCATCCGGCCCCATCGACTTGCGCACATCCAAGTGCCGTAGCAGGTCACCAACCAGTTCTTCATGGATGGTGAGGGCCACATCCTGCTCCCCATCCCCTTCCACCAGTTCAGTGTACTGGGTATCCAGAGAACAACCGGTATTGCCGCTAAAGACTGAGGCAAAGAAGGCATTGAGCACCTCCGCCTTTTCCTCATCTCTTGTGACTAAGTTTCCCCCTGCATCCAGTAAAGGATGGAGAGTCCTCCTTTTTGTGTTGATGTATTTGTAAAAACGTTTTTTGTTATCTTTAATGGCAGTAGCCAGATTGAGCTCCAGATGAGCTTTGGCCTTCCTAATTTTGTCCCTGCACAGCCTTGCTACATCCTTATAGTCCTCCCTAGTGGCCTGCCCACTTTTCCAAAGATTATAAACCCTCTTTTTTTCTCCTGAGCTCAAGCCACAATTCTCTGTTGAGCCAGGCTGGTCTTCTTCCCCGCTGGCTCATCTTTGGGCACATGGGGACAGACCGCTCTTGCGCCATTAGGATTTCCCTCTTGAAGAGCTCCCAGCCTTCCTGGACCCCTCTGCCCTTTAGAACCGCCTCCCAAGGAACTCCACCAACTAGTGTCCTGAGCAGCCCAAAGTCAGCCCTCCGAAAGTCCAATACAGCAGTTTTACTGGTCCCCTTCCTGGCCTCGCCAAGAATAGTGAACTCCACCATTTCGTGGTCACTCTGCCCAAGACAGCTCCCAACAATCACATCCTCCACCAGTCCTTCTCTGTTTGTGAAGAGAAGGTCTAGCGGGGCACCACCCCTGGTAGGTTCACTAATCTGCTGCGTCAGGAAGCTATCTTCCACGCTCTCCAGAAACCTCCTAGACTGCTTTCTCTGGGCTGTGTTGTGTTTCCAGGATATGTCAGGGAAGTTGAAGTCCCCCATGAGTACAAGCGCTGAAGATTTCGCAACTTCTGTCAGCTGCCTGTAGAACTCCTCATCTGTCTCCTCATCCTGGTTCGGCGGTCTATAGCAGACCCCGACCAGAACACTAGCCTTGTTGGCCCCGCCGATCCTAACCCAAAGGGACTCGACCTTGTCATTCCTAGCCTCGAGTTCTACAACATCGAAAGACTCTCTAATATAGAGAGCCACACCGCCACCTCTTCTGTGCTGCCTGTCCCTTCTGAAGAGCTTATAGCCTATAGAACATCTATAGCTTATAGAACAAAACATTTGTTTTCAGAGTTGTTGAAATTATTCATTTACACTTGTCATTTCAATGCCTTTTAGGTAGGAAACGTTGATTTGTATTATACTTGTACATTTATAATAATGAAAGCAATGATATACAATTATCTTAGCATTACAACTCCAAATGGCATGTTATATTACTATTAATATCATATTCTATCACTAACATTAATACCACATGGAAAGCAATGAGGATGTGGTTAACCTAATTCAGATAGTAAGTCTGTGCCTAAATTTTTAGATTATATCTGATCTATGTGTCGTGGAAGGGAAGCCAAGGCAAGACAAGGCAAGGCAAGGCAAGGCAAAGGAGAAACATAAAGTCCGTTAATAACATATAATGTGAATTTCACCTCAGGATCCCACTATTACTTGATCCCTGGTGGGCTATGTCTTCCACACCAAGATACAGGAGCAAGCTGATGGCAATATCCTAGGAAAGGTTTGACTCTGGATATATTATAAGCAATTTTGGGAGCCTGAAATGTTTCCCCTAAAGATAGAATTTCCTAGCTTTGCTACATATTCTTTCATGTACCCAGAAAGTTTTTATCTCCCTAAAGCACTGCCTATAGTCATATTATCTGAGTGCCTACTTCCAGAAAGCAAGTTAAGAAAGTGGAGGAAAAAAAAAGAATGTAGGAGAAGGGGGTATCAAAAAGTATTTTCAATTCAGATAATAGGTCAGATCTTTTTTTTTTTTTTCTTCACTTTCATGATAACTGATCAACTTTCTTCTGACATGAAATTTAAATGTTGTCTTTTGCGTATAGATAATTCGCTCTACAGTCTATGTCCTGAAATGTGAAGAGTATGCTTCCTGGTCTTCAGTTCAGTAGAGTCTTGACAGAGCAAAACAGCATGCTAATCCTATATGAATATAGCTTAAACCTAGTTTTTCAATTGAATCACCAAAAAACAGTTTGTATCTACATAAATATAGTATCTACATAAGCATAATTGAATTAAATTTGATAAATAAGTGTGGAATATTCTAACTTTCTGACACATTAAACATTCAGTAATGTTCAGTTTGTTTGTCCTTGACTATGTGCCTTTTTTCTTAAGGACAGGGTCTCTTTGTTTAGCAATAGGAACAATAAAAAACTAAAAAGTATATGCTCTATTCAGATGAACAAGCCAATTCCAGATTTATGTGTTCATATCTAAACCAAGGAAACTGGAATATATGTTTATATTTTTAGTTTAAATTTTTTAAGAAAACAAGTTTAGCAACTTTTCTGATTGTTTTGTTTGGCTTCTAAGAGGAAGAGGTTTTAGAAAGGATTAAGTCCTATTTAAAATGTGGAGGTGGAGAGGAAGGATAACCTTGCATCTGAGACAGCAGCTACTGGGAATCCCCTGACTCTTGTGATACAAAAAAAAAAAAAAAGTCATTCAGTACTAGTTCATGCATAAAATCTTCAGTTTAGCATTGCATCATCTAACTTCTACTTTTCCTGTCAATCATGGAAATCCCTAAAGTTAACACTCAAGATACTTATTCAAAGAAAGTCTGGGGACTTGAGACACTTTGGAGACACAAAACACCAAGGTGGAGAAATCCAAGCACATAGAAGAAATCCAAGCATTGAGAAAATCCAAGTACAAGAGAAATCCAAGCACTGGGACTGCAGAGATGAGCAAGGCCTTGCATTCTCTATCTTAGGGAGCCAAACAATTATTTAAAGTTAATTAACTTCAACCCTTTCTCTTGAGTCAAGTGCCTACACCAATTTACAATAAAGATGAGGAGAATATGGACAGAGAAGAAAAGGTGAAAAACTCTGAATTCTTAATCAGGGAGATCTGACTGTCATTCCTGCTCCAAAGAGTTTGCAGCATGTGAAGTTTCTGCAGTGTGTAGAATTCTTCTCAAGAGGAGATGTCAAGTGTTTGGTGAGGCATCCCATCACATTGCCCCCAGGTCCACATCCTTGATGACAACATGTGCCCAAGTTTCTTGTGAAAACAAAAAAACAACAACAAATCAAAACAAAGAAAGGTAATACAGAGGACTAAAACATAATTATGTGAGTAGGGTACATAGTTAAACTCTGGTATCAGAGTGACTGCTGATTCTATTATTACAGACATCTCTTGGCAAGGATCTTTTCCAAATAGCCCAGATGCTGTTCAAGACTTGGCCTGGGAGAACTAGGTTTACGTTCCTGCTCCAAGGCACATAAAGAAAGAACCAAATCTTAATTTCCCACCTCCCATTATCTGAATTAAATTAACTGCATCCTCATAGTTTTCCATGATTTTTTTTTCTAGTGATTGAGTATTATATTGTTAAAATAAACAGGCTATTTGCCGTTGTAACACTACTAATACTACCGCAAAGGGAGATAAATTATTTTATTGTTCCCTAGTATGGACAAAGTAATTCCCACTGGAGCAGACTCATCTAGTGGGAATATTTCCACCAGAACTTCAGCAACAACTTGTTTCATCGTATTAGAAAATTCTCTATGTGAGAAAAGTTGGCATTGAAGATATGTATGAGTCTGTAGTTGTGAAGAAGGAAATAATAGGTTGGCATGGATTTAGATGTAGTGAAATCTCTGAGCACGACCATGAATCGAGACAATTTTCTGTACAACAAATTTCCTGTTTATAAAGGACTCCATTGGCTCATCAAAGACTGGAAGCCAAGTAAGTACCACAGTACCACAAGTGGCATCTGAGGTCTTTTTTTTATTATTATTATTGGAGAAATCCAAAATTTTAATTCTATTTTTCCAAATAGAGAATAGCATTCTCCTCAACAAAATTCATTATCTTTCAGACTGTGAGTGTGGGCTTACTGGCTGAGTGGATATTTGCTATCATTAGCTCAAAACAGACACTCATGTTTTGTGCCCTGATTTTAAATTTGTACCTATCTGCTTCTTCATATTTAAGAAAAATCTCATCCTAAAAAAAAAAAAAAAAAAAAAAAAAGATTGCTGAGATGCGATGCTGTTTTTAAATTCTTCTCCACCCACCTCCACTTGCCTTTTAAGTTTTCTCTTCGTTGCTCTTTTCCAGCTATTTGTCAATTTTACAATTGCTGCCAAAAGCAAATAGAAGAGCATCCTTGCTCTCAGCTGGAAAATCTGAGCAAAGGTATCTTCAGTGTCTCCATATGGTGACAATTGGAATTTTCATAAGGCTGTTATGCTCTTTGCTATCATTCATCCCTTGCAACTCTTCCCCATCCCAGAGCCAGAGAAGAAAGGCAGAAAGAAAAACCCAAAGCAAAGGCAGCAGCCAGGTCCTCCTGTAAACAGACTATGTCTTCAAATATACTGTGAATGGTTTTCTAACAGGACACACACCTTACTAGCATGAAGGATTTGAATCATTCCCTGAGTATGCCAAACACATCATTATAAACATGCTCTTAAAGCCAGGAGAGACATAGTGGCAACAAACCAGCTGCTGGATTTCCTGTTTTGTGACTCTTCAGTAGGTCCTTCATTACTGATTCTGTCTGGTACAGATTTCTTTTTCTACCTTCCTCTTGTATAAAAAGGCAGGAATCACAGGGAAGACCCTGCTAGCCTTCAACAATATATTTCTAGCCCTTCTTTTCACAAGAGGATAGAACTGACGATTGAAATAGTCACACCAGCCCTTTCCAGCCTGCATGCTCCTCTGCATGGCTCAGGATGTTTCAGAGGCTTTCTGGGGGAAGGCATTTCAGATTGTGTTGCTGTCCCTGCCCTGTCCTCCCTGGTTGCGAGCAGTGGTATGGAAGGTTGGCAGCACCAAGGTAGAAGTACGTGGGTACTTCTACAGGTGCCCCAGGGTGACACCTTCTTCCTGATCCCTGGCTTGTGAACAGTCTGTAGCAAAGGGGAGACCAGAGACATAATTGCTGATGGGAGGACCCCAAGTCTCTTCTCGACAGGTTTATTAAATATGGCAAAGTGCATGGACCTGTCCAAGTGGTCTCAGAACATGTGGCTGTGCTTTCCTGGCTTGCTGTAAGATGTTCCTGGCACCTCTAAGAAAGTCTGAGGATGTGTCTCCAAGAAAATTGAGTGCTCTAGCTTTGGAAAGCCAAATGCAAAGAAAGATATGACCTTGATACAATTGTGGTGGACCCCCTTGATACAACGTGAAAAACAGATTTGTCATCAAACAAAATGGGAAGATTAATTTATTTTAAGAGGTGAGTCTTGCTATTATTCACAAATAAAAGGGCTAAAACATACATTGAATCAACGGTTTTTGTAAAGCCATGAATGAGCAGACTGAATTTTGTTACATTTTGAGGTACCTAAGCTATACGACTTTTCCCCCTTTAAACATATTGCAAAGAGTTTGCTTCATGGAAAATACTGAATTCTAAAATTCACATGGAAATATACAGAAAATATATGGTAAGAAAAGAGAGAGTAGAGAAGAGTAGAGAAGGGAAGGGAAGGGAAGGGAAGGGAAGGGAAGGGAAGGGAAGGGAAGGGAAGGGAAGGGAAGGGAAGAAAAAGAAAAAAAGAAAAAAGAAAAAAGAAAAGAAAAGAAAAGAAAAGAAAAGAAAAGAAAAGAAAAGAAAAGAAAAGAAAAGAAAAGAAAAGAAAAGAAAAGAAAAGAAAAAAGCTAGTTGCAAAGAAAAGGTAGAAAATACGTCAGAAAGGATTGAACTTTCAGTTAGAAAACCGCCTTTGCATCACAGCTTGCAGCGAGCAGCAGAGGGCGCTAAGATAAATTATTTTAAACTCCAGCCAGTAATAGGCTTTTCGGGGAGTTGGATATAGGGGGTATATAGTATATTATAAAGACTCACGATGGCTTTAAAATGCTAAGCATGACTGAAAGTTCTGAAACATGACGAGAAGCAAGTAAAGTTTTTTTTTTTTTTAATGAAAAAATCCTATGAAATAACTGTAATATGACTTATTTAATTTATTTTTTTTTTTTTTTTTTTTTTTTTTTTTTTTCTCCCATCACCAAAGCACCATCACAGAGAGGCATATCCTCTCTCTCTCCCGTGCCAGGGCTACTAAAAGACAGCTCGGTGAGATGCTCAAGATAATTGACCTAGGCCCTACATTGCATATAAAAGCAGAGGATAAAATATATTCTTGCTTCATTATAAAAGAGATTCAAACACTGAGCACTCTATTAAGGAAGGAAAAAAAAAAAATCAGTGCAAATAACGAAGCTGCACCTACACACATTTATCCAAATGGAGGAAACACTGTCAGCAGCAGCATTTCTAGCAGAGGAAACGTTTGGCTGCTTCTAACTCCTAGCTACGGGCTGCGAATAGGAGGCTGCAGGAAGGGAACCCCCATCAGAGGGCGCCGCTGCCCCGCTCAACGCCGCTCGGCGCCACCGGCTCCGGGGCCATTTCCCAGCGTTGGCACAGCTGAGGCGGCTGGGAGGGGAAAGGAGTTGGGGGGCCCTACACGGCCCTACATGGGGCTGGAGGCAAAAGTATCCCTTTTCGTAAAAAGACAAATATATATATATATTCATATATATGAATATATATATATGTTCATATATATATATAATATATATATTCATTGCCATGGTGAGGGCGCAGTGGCCCTGCCCACCTCACCGGTAGAGAAGCCAGGGCTTTCCTACCTTAAAGCATTTCCCAAAATTAAAGAGAAACGTCTGTTTCTTGGGGTTGTGTGTGCTTTTCTTCCTTTTTTTTTTTTTTTTTTTTTTAAGATGTGAAAGTATTGGTTGTAATGGTCGGTTCCAAGGACATGTCTTGCATCTTGAAAGCAGGTTTTACAGTACATTCAGGTACAAATATATGCAACTCTTCCGGATTTAAACTGCTAAATTAGACAGACTAAAAGAGGCTGCAGAGAGGGGAGGAATTGCTAAAAAAGCTCAAAAAAAATGTGGATAACTTTTGTTTAATATTTTTTATGAACGTTGGAGACACGTATGCCCTGTTTTGCAAGTGCAAGCGAATGTAATAACTGTGGGACTCGAAAATAGACATTTAAAGTCTATACCTTTCTGTTAGCAAAGAGCCAGTGGCCGCCAGGTCTATTTTAGCTTCTTTTCTTTCTCCCCTCCTCTCCCCTCCCCCAGCAGGCAAGGAGTATTTAACTCAGGGTGCCACGAATGGTAAAGCATTAGCTGTCATGAAGCACATTCACTCTGCCCTGTGCCAGCCTTTCACGACATGACTCAAAGACTTCAGCAAAAGTGATGGCAAAGTGTCCCTTTATGAGCCTGATATTTTTCTAAGAGGGCCATTCAGCTCTGTAGGTGTAATGAAAGAGTGTGTGGGGTGGTTGCATGGCTCTCTCTGCACATCCGCATGCAAACAGCATAGATCTTTTATCCTTTTCAACATTTTAAACGCTATTGCTTCAGCTGAAATTCTCTGGCCAACCCGCTCAGAGATGTGCTCCTTTCTCCTCCTCCTCTGTGCAGTGGCTGTGCTAAGGAAAAAAAAAAAAAAAAAATCTGCTTTAATAACTTCCAGCAAGACAGCTGCCCAGCTCCTGGTGTAATATCTGGCTGTTATTTGTCTCTTGCCTTTTGCGGGTTGACTTTTTAGAAGATGTGCACTTAGAAGCAGGGAGCAGAGGTAAGGGGGGCTGCAGGAGCTGGGAAAAGAGGGGATAATTTATATTTTCTTCTTGAATTTAAGGCGAACAAAAAAGACAAGCCCACCCTTCCCACCAGCCAACCAAACAGCACCAGAAGTATCTCCTGATGAAGTTCTCCTCGTTTTCGAGGTTACATATATATAAAAGCATCTTTACCTGTAGCATCTTTGAAAGTACAAAGGACACCATACACTTTCCCATAGGATCACATGCAGAATAACAAAGATTTGTAGGAACCAGAGACAGGTCCTTGAATTTAGAAACACGTTCTCTCTGTCTGTGTGTGTCTCTCATTTTTTTTCGTCTTTTCCCCCCTCCTGCTGCACCAGCCCGCTGTAAAACTCGTTTGTTCCCTTTCAAAGGCAGAGATGAGCTCTGCCTGCGTGCAGAATAGGTCGCCTGTTTGCGGAACAATGTGTTAAAAACGGACAATGCGAAAGAAGGTTTGCCTAGGGAAAATAAATAAATAAATAAATAAATAAAGGTTAAAAATGGTCCAGCTCCTCCTCTCCCCTTCCAAACAGAGGGCTAGCCGGGAAACGCACAAACGCAACTCTGTTTTTAATCGTTTTTCAGAAAGTAGCTAATTGCTATTCAAATGTGTGCAGAGAAGGGCTTGCTGAATTCTTTTTCTTCTTTTTCTTCTTCTTTTTCCTTTTTTTTTTCCAGAGAAAACGTTTCCAAGTTATAAAATATACAGTCCAAGTCCGAAGTATAAGGCTTTCAAAAGAAAATCATTGATCTAAATATTTTCCTTTTAAATTGGCTTGAACGTGTTGAGGAGTCACGGGTTTGGTGTTTTACTGCATATGAGAGGATAATTTCTGAACATGTAAATAAAAGCATAATGCATGCGAGGAAAAGTATAATATCTCATTGCAAATTATATATCACCTAGTGCAGAGTCCACCTATTCTTTATTTTAATATAAATAGTATTGCAAAAATGTTCATTATTTTCCTTTCTATCTATCTGCCTATCTATCTATTTATCTATCCATCCATCCATCCATCCATCCATCCACCCATCTATAAAAATAGCGGATGTATGCACCATATAATATGTCTATTTGATCACTGTATATTCACGTATATAAGTGGAGATGTATAAATATATACACACATATGCTTTTAGGTACAGTCCTATATAAATTGTTCAGGTTTGTATGTATACATGTGTATGTAATGTGTAGTATACATGTGCCTGGGTTTATCTATACATACACAGGAATATGTATAATTTACATATATAAATGTGTCAATTTATATATGTCTGCACGTGGGAAAGTTAGATGTTTGGAGATATATATGTGTGTACATATGCTTGAATATGTATGGCAGTGTATGTGAAACTACATACATGTGTATATCTTTATATGTCTGCACAGAAGTATAAGTCTATATATCTGTGTATATGTAGATATATAGTCACATATATGTCTGTAGATATATGTAACTATGTAACAGATAATGTTTTTTACTCTCCGATTGAGGTTTACTTCTGCAGTCTATTGTTTCAGACAACAGATATAAGTTGCAATGGAAGAGGAACGTCGGATTTGGTGTCTGTCCCCCATTTCCAATTATAGATGGATCATTACAGACAGAGAAGTACTGAGAATCCAGACATCTGCTCTTCACATGAATGCACTCACCTCCTAGAGAACAGCCTGCCATCATGCTCTGGAAACTGGTTGAAAATGTCAAGTATGAAGATATCTATGAGGTGAGTATATAATATGCATAAGAGTAAGAGAGTATATGTATATTTAAATATACATCTAGCTGTATATAGGCATACTATACAATACATATATAGCTCTATATCTACATATTCGCAGATACAGAGACGCACACACCAACACACACAAGTATAGAGACAGGAAACCAAAAGTAAATGCTTAAATGCTTATTTATTTGCATATTTGTATTCAGCATGCCAAGTCCTAAACTTTTTTTTTTCTTTCGTGGAAAAGCTGTTTGATGCGATTTAAAACATCAAAGAAAAGATCTGGGGGTTGGAATGAGGCAACTTAAAGGCAAGAGTTGATTGTTTAGACCTCGAATTATATTTAATTCGATTAAATACGGACAAATGTCGAGAAAAAAAAATGAAATTAGAAGAGAAACACAATCTGGTATTCGGGGACGGGAAGCGTTTCTTTCTTTTCTTTTTTTTTTTTTTTTTTCCGATCCCGGTGAATTTGGATTTTTTTTTTTCTTTTTCTTGTTTTTACACTCGGATACATTTTTACGACTTTTTTTACGTGTGTACCAACAGCTAAGGTGTGCATGCATACATACAGCCGCACTAGTGAAGCGGCACACACATTCTTGCACGGACGTGTGTGCACGCACCCGAACCGGTACAGTCGGAAGCAGCTCGGTATCGTCCGCGGGCTCGAAAAGTTGTCTGCTTTTTTCGGACCTCCTCGGTATTTTCGAGGTCAAAAAGTAGACTGAGGGGTCGAAAATCACAGCACAAACACCGCGAAAACGTTTCTTAATTTTGGACCGTTTCCTGACCGGGATCTTTCCCCAAACGGCTCCGCGAATGCATATGGTGTAAGTTGAGCAGCGTGCTGGCTTTGCTCCGAAAAGGAAAAGATGTGGAAGGAAAGGCGCCTGCTTTGCCGATTTGTGCATTATTTTTGAATGTTTATTATTGTTATTATTATTGAGGGGAGTTGAGGGAAGGGGGTTCTCGCGGTTGTGGCGGGGGGGGGGGGGGGGCGATTTTTAGAAGGGCCAGATCCGGAGCTAGGGCGCCTCGGAGCGCACCCGCCGGCTGCCCCCGGGAAGCGCCGTCGGGGCTGCACTTACAGCGGAAAAGTCCCGAGCAACAACAGCATACACACACACCCCAAAAAGAGAGGAGAAAAAAAAAAAAAAAAAAAGAGGCAGAGGGAGGGTTTTTCGCAGCTGGCTAAAGGATGGGATGGAGGGGAGCCGGGAGGGGAGCCGCAGTCCGCTCGGGAGAAATGTCTCCGCACTCAAAAGCTCCCGTCAGGCTAATTATCAACTGGCAAAACCCAGCCTGAGCTGCGGAGGCACATCCCGGCGTTTGTGAGCATCCCCCCGGCGATCCCCAGCCCGCTGAGCCCTCGCTGCTTCTCCCTCCCCGTCCCCAGGCACAGCTCGGCCATTGTCTGTGCCCGCAGCAGCAGGCGACAAAACATCTCCCTGTCCTGCGAGGTCGGGGAACGTCGGGGATTTCCCCCGCCTCGGTGTTTTTGGAAGGGATTTTTAAGCCTGCTCCGGCCACCAGGCGTTTGCAGCCACGCGTGTTTCTGCATTGCCGTGGGAGAGAGGCGAAGTTGGGGAGCGCTTGGGTGGGCTTGGGCTGCAGGAGGGATGCACCCCAACTTGGAGGAGCGCTCCGGGTCTTTCTGTAACATGCAGCCTTAAAAAAAAAAAAAAAAAAAAAAAAAAAAAAAA
>CM021733.1:114976937-115009350 GCA_011075105.1 Heteronetta atricapilla
CCCCCCTTTTCCTTTACGATTTATAATTAATAGCATGATGGCAGGGGCGTCTTAGGCACTTAACTGGATCTGTTCTTAAAACAAAGGTGTGTGCGTGTGTGTCTGTGGTGTGTGTGTGTGTGAGTGTGTGTTTGCGGGGGGGGGGGGGGGTGCTGCTCTGGGAAGTGTGAGCCTATTTAGGAAGGAACGTAAGTTGAACTTTAACAGAAATGGCAGACAGTCCAGTTGAACGGGTTCCTGCAACATCAAAAAGGTTTTATATCGCCCCTGGCTTTGCCTCGAAACTATAAATTTACTATCCTTTAAAATTCACTGCATACATTTTACATTTGGGTGAAAATCGGGGTATATATGCACAAATATATATATGTATATATTCATATTGGGTGGGAAGAACAGGATTCAGAATTAAATGGAACCCAATTTAACCCAGATTCAGCATTTATTTGGCTATTGCGAACAAATACGATCAGTAACATGCACCAGAATGGCTTAATCTCCGCTCTAAATAGGCATATTATAGTCACTGCACATTTCTTCTTCATTTTCTTTAAAAAAAATAAAAAAAAAAAGAAAGGATTTAAAAAGCCTCTTTTTCCCTCAAAAAGAAAAAAGAAAAATAATCTTACAAGAACAAAAGCACCAAAGGCAATCAATTCATCGTATTAGGAATGTATAATTAAATGTAAAAGGAAAAAAAAGGAAATATGTTTTTTCTTCTTCTTCGCCTCTAGCATTGCTTCATCTCACTTCCTTGCTCCAGCTCAGCAGTGTCTACTTTCCGCGTCTTCCTCCGCTCGAGTTAATTGAAGTTATGCCTCTTCCTTGCTAAACTTTTTCCCCCCTCTCCCTCTCCCCAAACTCTGCCTCTGCCAGCCCCCCTCGTCTGATTACATCTAGTAATTCTCCACTGAATGAACGTCATTTACAATAGTAGGGGAGCTCTCGAGCTGGCTGCCAGCTTCACGCTCCATTTGGTCCTGCATTCTCCCTTTAAAGTAGTCGTGTAATATTAATAGTCATGAATATCAATTATTATGAGGCGGTGTAGAGAAGGAAAGGGAGGAAGGGGTAGCGGAGCAGTCTGAGCCTAGCCTTGGGTTGAAGAGGATTGTATTTGGGAGCTCAAAGGGAAAAAAAAAGAAAAAAAGAAAAAAAGAAAAAATAAACAAAAAAAAAACAGAGAGGGAGGGGTAAATCATATATGTAGATAGAGGTTTCCAGGCTTGGTTTTGGGGGCATTGGTCTTTTTTTTTTTTTTTTTTTGATGGATAGACTTCGAAATATCTCAAGCTGTTCTCCTGTGTCCAACACGTCCCTTTGCAGATCTCCTTGATATTTTTCCCTCCAATTATTAGTATTATCACCACTATTTTATTTTTAGCTATTACAAGACTTTTTTTATTTCCAGATGTTAGTCCACACCTATTCCGCCATGGTGAGTTTGGATCCATGTTGTACTAGAATTGCATGTTCTCTCTCTCTCTCTCGATCTGTTCTCTCTCTCTCTCCCTCTCTCTCTCTTTTTAAACGCCTTTGGCTTGGTAATTTAGCACAATAATTGGAGGAGGCTTGCAGCTGCTTCTCCCTTTTTTCATTGTGTGTTCTCGATTTGAGCTAGGGGAGTTTGGGGGGGGAGAGCAGGGAAGAAAAAAACTTTTTTTTTTTTTTTTTTTTTTTTTTTTAACCATGTGTGCCATTGCTTGTGGGGGTTTGAGCTACACTTTGCGGAATAGATATTTTTCTTGTTTACTTTAGCCTCGCAGCTTCAGCATGATGGAGTTGAACAAAACTCTCCCACCTTTCCTCTGAAGCCTCCACACACTCCCCCCCCAAGCTCCCCCACACCCCAAAGACTTTTCATTACAATTACCCCCCACCCCTTTCTCCAGAATATAATATCGGAAAAGGAGACAAAAGACACTACAAGTTGCTGCAGAAATCATAGCGGCTGGATTTGTTCAATACCGATGTTTCATTTCTATTTGGTTTGATTTTTAAAAAATTATTATTTTTTGGGGGGTAGACTTTATACTAAGAGCCCCCGTGATTTTTATTATTTTTATTGTTATTTCAAGTCCTTTATCGGACAACTTCTTTACTCGGACTCCTCCGAGAAGTACAACTTTCCTTTTGGTCTTATCCACGTGGAGATGGGTTGGTGATTTTGAGTTGCAGCACAGGGAATAAACAGACGTTTGGGAACTTTAGGCAGGACAAGGGGTGGTTTTTTTGGAGGGATGCTTTGGGGGGTTTATTTTTATTTTTAAACCTTTGGTTTTATTTTGGGGGCTGGTGGAGGGAGAATCGTGATACTAGACTCAAGTCACACATCATATACGCATATGGAGCACCAGTCCTACATTTTTAATTATAACATTTAGCATTTCAACTAACACCCCCCCCCCCCTCCCCTCCGCCCTTCCCGATAGTTATTGGCAATAGGCACGATCTGGGGACAAAGTGCTGGGACATTTCTCATCTGCGGCGGGGGAGGGGGACACGACTGAACACTGGTTCACAATTGTTCGCTTTTTTTTTTTTTTTTCTTTAAATTTTATTTTGGGGTGGGTGACTTGCTGCTGGATTTGTGCTCATTTTATTTATATTAGAAAAAAAGTCCTCTTTTTTTTTCTTGTTGTTTTTCTTCAATTCCGCTTGTAGGACCGGCATGATGGAGTGCCCAGCCACAGTTCCAGGCTGTCCCAGCTGGGATCCGTCTCCCAGGGACCCTACTCCAGCGCTCCTCCGCTGTCTCACACCCCGTCCTCGGATTTCCAGCCGCCTTATTTCCCACCCCCCTACCAGCCTCTTCCTTACCACCAAAGCCAGGATCCTTACTCCCATGTCAATGACCCCTACTCCCTAAACCCCTTGCATCAACCCCAGCAGCACCCCTGGGGACAGAGGCAGAGGCAAGAGGTGGGATCAGAAACCGGGTCACTGCTGCCACAGCCTCGGGCCGCCCTGCCCCAGCTCTCGGGACTGGACCCCAGGCGGGACTACCACTCAGTACGGAGGCCAGATGTCCTTCTGCACTCAGCTCACCATGGCCTTGACTCCGGCATGGGGGACAGCCTTTCTCTGCATGGCATCGGACACCCAGGGATGGAGGAGGTCCAGGTAAGGCACCGCGCTTCTTTCTCCTGCGCAATGCAGACGCCTTCCAGCCTGAAGCCCTGCCCAGGTTAGAAACGATCAGCGAGGGTTTGCAGCAGTTTCGGTGTGGGTTAACATCCTTTGGAAGCACTGGGGTTATAATTGTGATATTGCCCCTCTTCTTTTTTTTTTTTTAATATATTTTTTCCCATCGCTGTCATGTACAGGTTCTGCTTTGTAAACCCACCTCTACATATAAAACCGTCAGAGTGTTGGGGAAGGCAGACAAGCTGCTTTAAATATTCCACATGTTTCAAAAGCTGGTAGAGTTTAAGCCCGGATTTTCAAATCCCAGCTATTTCCCATGCAATCTCAGCTCTACCCCTCCACCCCCCAAACTAATTTCCTGAACTCCAGGGATTTTGATGAAACTGTCAAATTACTACTTTTTTTTTTTTTTTTTTTTTTTTCATCCGTGAGGGAGGGAAAATATAAACAAAAACCAAACCAAAAGCAGCAACTGGCCATGAGTAAGGAGCCTGCTCCCCTTTTTAAGGACAGCTGTTAGGGTAGTAATGATTTTAAATTGTTTTATTCGCTGCTATGGAAAACAAAGGAGTTTCACCGGGCTCCAAGCACAGTGTTTCCCAGCCTTCCCGCATCCCACGCGAAACTCATCATCACGTGTTATTTCCTAAAAACAGAAAGGCCCTTAACAGCTTCGGTGCTGGGGTGGTTTGCACCTTGCTGGAGCAGGGCATGGCCAACGGGTGGGGGTCCCGAGATGGAGGCTGGAGCCTTCGGGGGTCAGGTCCTACATCAAGCTTTAGAAGTCAGAATTTGGGGTTTCTCCTCCTTTTTTTTTTTTTTTTTTTTTTTTTTTTTTCCCCTCTTAAATTTATATATGATATATCTTGAGCACATATATTCAAACTTGGAATAAACACAGATACGGATGACTGGATGAGACATAGACTTCAAAGTTACGGAAAGAGGAGGCTGAGAAGGAAAAAAAAAAATAGCTGTGGAAAAGGATCCTGCTGAACATCATGGGAATCGGTGGCAGAGGAACAGGGAGGCTGTATTGCATCGAGTCGAGGCTTGTCTTGAGCTTTACGGTAAAATCACGGAGCTTTGCTAGGAATCAGGATAGGGGCGAGTGCTTTAGGAACAGGGAGGTTTTCTGCCTGAATTTGCTGCTGCCTCTGAGCTCCGTGCCCCTTTGGTCCCTTTTTCCTGCGGGGTTCCCAAGCTGCTCGGGCAGACCTGAGGACAGACCCCGAGCCCAACGGGCGGAGGGCGCAGCTCTCGTCCCGCATTCCTGGCTCAAACTCCCTTGCAGGTCGAGTTTTACCTCTGTGAATGCAGAAAGGGGCTCTCTCTGCCTCTATCTCTCCTCAAGAGACGTTAACTAGCGTTTGTGCTTTGATATTTACACCATCCCCAAAGAAAAGCCGGTAACTGTTGGCTCTAGTGCTCTTGCGAGAGAGACGAGAGGGAGGGAAGGGAGAGGGAAAGGGAAAGAGAGAAGGAGGGGGAGGGAGAGAGAGAGAGAGAGAGAAAGAGAGAAAGAAGAGAAACCAAGCCTCTAAGCCCCTGATCAGCTCATAAAGCAGCTCTCCCCTTTTCCAGCAGCCCCCCCCGTCCCCCCCCGTGCCTCCCTCCGGCGGCTCGGAGCGCAGCGCTGTGCCGGGCGCTGCAGCAGCGCGGCCACCCGCGACCTGCTCCGACGGGGTGGGGATGGGGTTAGGGATGGGGATGGCCAGAGAAGGCTGTGGACCAGCAGGGCTAAGGTTCTTGTCTGAGGTGCTGAGGCCACGGGGAAGTGAACAGGCCCCTTATTTGCAAAAGTTTGGTCGCTGACTGGAGGAGGAGGGGAAGAGAGAGAGGGTATCCCAAGGAGAAACACGTGAAAGGAGAAGCGTCCAACTGCAAGTTAGCACAGGCAGGAGGGAAAACAGCCCAGTCCTCTCTCCTCAGCATTTTCTATTCCGTTCAGCATTTTCTATTCTTGTCCCTCCATTAGTGATAGATGAAGTTGGGCAATTTTCCACCGTGAATTTTAGTATGGATTTACCCTAGTTGTAAGGATTCGGCGCAAATTATGAGGATTCCCGTTTCAGCGACATATACTTACCATCCACAAACACTAAAGAGAATTTTCAGGAAGGGTCCTAAATCGTGTTGTTTTCTAAGTGGTTCAAAAAGTTGAACCGGTATCTAGGCAGACAGTTAAATAAAGAAATGTATCTTTGCTTTAGCGTATTCATATCCGATTAAATAGATGCCCCGAGAATGGGTTGGGCTGTCAAGGGAGAAAGAGAGAGAAAGAGAGTGCGTGACTGAAAGAAACAGTGGTTATTATATAAACACCAAATCCAGGCCATGTGTAAGCCATTGTCCGGGGGTAGAATTAAGTGACTGTAACACGATAGCGCACTGTTATTGTAAACAGGACGTATTGTATTGCTATTGCTGCCCCTTTCGAAAGGAATTTTCAATCTGCGATTTACAGCCATCACACAAAGAACATGGAAGCCAAGACCTACTTATTGAAAACTAATTTGCATTATCTAATAGGGACACTGAAAAATATCATTGCAAACCCAGATTTTATTTTTCCCACAATGTAGGAAAAAAGTAGGTTTCTATTGGAGATACGACAAAAATATATACAGGGGAAAACCCAAAGTCTTTAAAAGGAAAAACAAACAAACAAACAAAAAACACTGCCCAGGTTCTCCTCTCAGATGTTTGCCTAGGTGTAGAATAAGGTGTATATATATATGCATATATATTTATGGTATAGAGGAAGCTCGGTGCTATCAGGTTATTGGCGGAGCAGAGGGAGGGCAATCTTCCTCTCTAGATTTTGTGAGTGTAGTTGGAAACTCATCACCTTTCCCCTCCCTGCACACACACCTCCACTCCTCCTCCACCCGCTCACAGCCAGCCCCGTGCCTGTGTGCTAGCAGGAGACACGGAAAGTTAAGTTGCACCAAAACACCCAAGTCTCTTATAAAGTAACCCCTGGTATCACTTTTAACTAAAGAAGTCTAGTAATTAAAAGTCTGAGTTGTTTTTCCACGTTTCCGCATGCAGTCCTAATTAAATCTTTACGATCCTCTCTGTGACTATTAACTGCCAGCATGCTGAGCGAATATCCTGTACAAAAACCCAGCAGGAGGGCGTAATTAGATAGAAAATCAGACAGGAGTCTTCTCATTAACTACAACAACTAACCCACGTTGCTGATGGAGTGAGCGGAGTGCACGCACACACATAAAACGTGTGCACAACCATATACTCCAGAGATAAGGTGACATAAGGGAAAAAAAAAATGAAAAGGAAAGATGGCGCTTCATATTTACCTCCAGTTCTGTGCCATCAAGTTGCAACACGATGGACTCCATCAGACTGCAGGATTTGCTCATCATCCGTCTTTGGTAGCTGCTCAGGGAAAGGAGGGAACACTTTTTAATTTTATTTTGTGCCCTTTAGGTAGGTAGCCTATTGATTATGGGAGAGACACACAGACATGCACAAGCACACAGCATAAGGAACCGCTGTGTGTGTGCGCGTTTCGGTGTATATGCAAGGAAAAAAGAGAAGAAAGATCTCCGTCACCTTTTGGGGAGATGTAATTTTCTCCTAAGTCATATTCCATCTTGAATGCCTGCCGAGCAGAGAAAGAGACGGAGATAAACGTTGGATCCAGATAAACTCAGCCTCTCGGAGTAGCAAAGATAAAATAATAGAGAAGAAAATGATTGTTTTGCTGTAAAGAGGTTTTTCTTATCAGGGAAAAAAAGTGAGAACTCCCAAATATGACATAACCTGAAAGAAAAAAAAAAAGGCAAACAAATAGAATGTATATATATATATATAACCAAGAAACACACAAGCTCTTCATTCACCTGGAACCCAGAATTTACCTTAAAACGGAACCTGGCCCAATTCTGCAATGAATTGTTCTTACTACACTGCTTTTTGGGAGATAATTTTACTGTACCGACTGCAGATTGAGCGGTAATTTGTGTTTGTTTTCGTATATCGCACCTTCGCGTTGAGAAATGAAACCCAACATTTGCTCTGTCCTCTTTTGCCTGTCTTTGTTCTCTCCCCTGCTAGAGAAGTTAATGCCATAATAACAGGTGTGCTCCGAAAGGGACTGAAAATAGTAATAATAATAGAAAAGTCTTTGAATGGGAGAGCGGGAGACCATTTCTAATAGTTTATACTTTTGATAATGTATAGTTCCGCTCCCTCCTCCCGCCCCACAAATTTAGGACATGTAAGCAACCCCGGGAGCTGTAAATCTCTTCCTGCTTGCACCCTATACGACGTGGGCGTTGCGCTGCTCTCCGAATTGCTCAGGCTTTAATTAAAAGTCCGTAATGTAAACTATTATATATAAAAAGTAAATGGCCCTTGAATTATTAAGATGTAGCAGGGTTAAACAAACAAACAAACAAACAAACAAACAAAAAAAAAAGCGAGGGGGGCGGGGAGGAAAGGGGAAGGAGAATTTAAGTTGTCCTTAATCGAGTTCATTTATGTCATGCAATAGATCTTGCAGATGTTACCAAATTGCCAGATTTTCAAAGGAAGAAATATAAAGCTTTATCGAATGCAAAGAAGTCTATGTGATATCCATGTTTTAAAAGATAACAAAACCAGTATTGCACCCCATATGCTTCACACCTCTTTCTTTATTAGAAGACTATATAATTTGTAAGAATTTCATTTCCTTGTCGATTTGGGGGAATAATAATAACAATAATAATAATAAAATCCCTCCTCCCCTAGTGAATTAATATAAATGGAAATAACAGAAACTCCAGTTTGGAATGACATGGTTTATATACGTGATTCTTTAATATCCAGTCAATTTGAATAGTGATGTTTTTATATCCACAGTCAGTTGAAGATGCCAATAACAGCGGTATGAACTTATTGGACCAGTCTGTCATTAAAAAAGGTATGGATTATTCCAACAAGCTAGACAAACTTTTACTGTGTAGCAATATCTCCATGATATATTTTTATTTTGGGGCAATTAATTTATCCGGGAAGCAGGCATACATGGCAACAAGATGAATAGCTGATTGGATCTGTAGATACAGTGAAGAGAAAAGGAAAAACGTGTGAAAACTGATATTTCCCTCCTTTCTTTCAATCGGATTAATTACACTAACGCTCTCAAATGGGGCACCCCGTCCTCCAATGTAGTTTGTACCCCCCTCCCCACGAAAGTCCTCGTTGGGGATCTCTTGGATTTAACGGGGGGCCGGGGGGAGGGAATGGGGTTGAATCCCTTTTAGGTTTATTGCACCTCCCAGGCGAATCATACGTGAAGGGGAGAGAAAGAAATGCCTGTGAAAAGGCAGCCCTGACTTCCTTCCCCCCTTCCTCCAAAAGCCCCCCCTTCTCGCTGACTATTTTTTAAATCTTTCTACATATGCACACATGATTTAGTGTAACTGCAGAATCACCCCATACTGTTAAAGGGAATGTGATATTAACAAATGTTTGCAGTCTCTTGTACAGCTGTAAGCAAAATAATTAACTAATTAAACTAATTAAATGTAATTACAATAACTCATTTTGGGCGTATTGCAGCTGCTTAATTTTTTTACATTTCTCTGACAGTCACTCGAAGATGCTTGACGATTAGTGTTGTGTTATGCTGATAGACATTAAACAGATCACACACTGCAAATGTAGGGAAAGATATCTTTAATTATCTAAGGAGCTTCTATTTCTAGATTCAATTTTAAGTACCAGAGATGAGATTTAGAAATGCTGTCCCTTATGCTTACTATCAACAGCACTTATCTCCAGGACCTTATTATTTGTCAAATGCGCAGAAAAGCTACAAATACTTTAGTGCAGATGATCTTCTAAAATGTAAAGCAAAATAATAGTGAAAGTATTTATTTTAAATGTGTTCAAGACAGCATGAGGTTCTTCCATGTATTTATTTTCTTTTTCTTTTTCTTTTTTATTATTTCAATCCTCACGTACAGTCTGTCTTTCACACAATCGAGTTGTATTTATTTGAGGGAGGACAGGTGAGAACCTGAAGATTATTTGGCAGCCTCATTTATAACCACGAGTTGAAAAGTGGAAGGTGTTTTTGAGACAGACAGAAAATTACTTACCTTAAAAATAAATAAATAAATATTTCATTTGCATGCCATGAGTAGGTTTGGTGCTCAGGATCCGTAACCTGACAGCTCCTGGTTGCATTTCCCCCCTTTTCTCCCCCCTCCGCTTCTCCCTCCCCACCCCTCTTGCTACCTCACACACGTTGTTTCCTCTTGGGCGTATTTGATTAATTGGTGCTTGATTTGTGGTCGGGAGGCTTCTTTTTAACGCTTTTAACGTGCTCGTACTTTCGTTCTGCAGCCCAGTACTAGTAAAACCCCCTTCTCCATGAGCACCCAGCCTGGAACGGGTTTTCCTCACTCTGGCTGGGGCTCCCCCTCTTCCGAGGACAGCACAAGCATGAAAAGCTTAAAATCCGAATGTTATTAAGGATATGGGTTACGAGACAGGTTATTAAGGATATATATTAAGGATACGGGTTAGGAGTGTGCATGGGCAGAGCAGCGGCCCCAGTTCGAGCAGCTGCCGCACGGTCCCATATAGGTGGCCTTGCGTGGGTGTATTTGCAGCCCTAATAGGGTGAGACACTCTGAATTTTATCCACGTTACATATGCACTTTGGAAATCTGATTGCTAAAACCACTGAGATTCTTCTGCAGCTGTTTTAAAGTCACCAGAGCAGCGTTGGCTGTCTTAGAGACAATGCCGAGCTCTAAGAAACTTTCCAGCAGAAGGGAAAACTGAGAACTCAGTTTCCCTTTGCACAGCGAGTTCCCTGGGTGCGGAGGAGGAGAAGTGGGCAATAAGTGGCAGGGAACGTCTGTGGCAGACGACATTTATTCAGGGCGAAAAGAAGGACACAAAGAGGGTTCAGCCTGAATTTCGCTTTGTTCCCCGCACTTCGCAGCTGTGAGGATGTGCTTTGAAGTAAGAATAAGTTATTTAAACTCTGTAGGTCGTTATTGCAGGCAGATGACACATAGATAATGGTTTATTTTTGTGCTATGAAACATTCCTCTGGATGCATATTTACTAGATGAGGATTGGAGGGGGTCTGCTTCACCAAAACCTGGTTTTAGTGCCTAAAATGCTTTAATTAAACTGTAGTGAAAAGAATATGATGTAGACTTGAAGTATAAACTTGAAGTATAAATTGAATCATCCAGACTGTAAATGCTTACTTCTTTATGGTCTTTGCGGCCTACAGATGGAATTACCTATCTGTCTATGCAAAGGGAATGCCAAAAATATTAAGGAAATTACATAGGGACTCATACACAGCTATTGATTTATCTCACGTATTGATCCCACACAATAAATTACATATACACAGTCTCTTGTTATGTTTGCTATCTGAGCTTACTTGACATTTCTGAAGTAATTTAGTTAAGAGGAAATGAGTTGTTCCCAGTAGAGAGAGCAAACGAGTGGAGTGGAGGTAGCCAGCGTGATAAATGGCTCTTTCATTTGGAGATCTCCAGAGCTCGTTTAAGCCTAATTTTCTGTATTAGCCCCCTTTGAGCTATTAATGCAATAGGCAGGGACCGTGGCCCCTCATCTCTTAGCTGCCCCATTAGAGCGAGCATTAAGCTACCAAGCCTGAACTCTGCTGTGGTGGTGGTGGTGGCGGTGAAATAATGAAAGGTGCTTTTTAAACTCTCCTAATCTAAACTGGCAGAGGGTGGTTAATACGATTTGAAGGGGGCTGGTCAATGAACAATCAATAAACTAATAATGAGAAGGATGCGGTACATTAACAGTCTAAAAATCCAACAAGACATTAAAAAATCATCGTTAACTCCTAGTTCCATTAAGATTTGGGTGGTGGAAGTGAGAGGGAGGGAGCCTGATAAATCATCAAGATGATGATAATCATCAAGAGCATTAATACCAGATTTAACTCAGCTGTAAGAACTTACCGGCTACACGTTTTGAGGCCTTTCCTTTCATTTCTGCTGCAGTGAGGGGAAGGTTTTCGGTGTGTCAGGAATAAAAGACAGGGTCCCCTTGTCAATTGTCCATCTGAGATTTGCTCGGCACAGTCTATGTCGAAATAAGTTGACGTCTTTCAAAACCTTGTGTGGCCCGAGTCCAAAGTTAATTTTTTGTGACTCTGGGGCACAGTCAGTGACCTTAAAATTATCCTGATGTATTTATTTACTTTCGGCTATTTCTGAAGATTGTCCGAACACTTCCATCTGATTTAGCACGAAAGACCACTTTAACCTAACATCTTTTCCATTGTCTCCTTGCAGACACGCTCTATTATTGATACTGTTTTAAAGAAACATATGAAAGGAGACGTCTTAAAATAAAAATAAAGTACTTCTTAGTCGTGGGGTATAAGCTTCCTCCCCACCCTTTTCTTGAGGTATCCAGCAATAAATGATTAACTGGAAACCACTCCGGACACAGCTTTTCAGATGATAGATCTGGGAATCAAACGTTACTTCAGAGATTTTGCTTCGCTGCCACTCTCTTTGGACCTTTTCCTGGACTACCCATTGAGCCTTATGATCCCCTTCAATTTAATGCAAAACAATTTCGAGGGAATACATTTCACTTTGAAACGTACTCCTGGCTTTCAGGGAAAAGGGACAGAGGAGGGGGGCGAGGGGAAGAGGAGGAGAAGAGAGGGACAGGAGGGAAGGGAACAGGAATACACTTTCTGTATTTGCACATTAAGACTAAAACAAGAATAGGGTCTTTAAGTGGCAATGGGTAAGGCATTGTCCCTGGATTTGCTAGGTTTGGCTACAAAGCCAGATCAATAACAACAAAGCCTTGATGCTATGATGGACAATGAACTTTTTGCTTCCTTCACACCCAATAGGTAGACAAAAAGGTTTGAAGGCGGTCTGATAACTCGTTTAGTCATAACTTTGTCCGTGATGTTTAATAAGAAATGTTTGTCGCGATTGATTGCTTGATGGATCGACTATCTTGTTATTTGCCACGGTTATTGAGACGGTACCCATAGCTTAGAGCTTTTTTTCCAGCTGCTTTCAGGACAAAATTCTATGTATTTGTTTATTTTTAGAGATGTTAAATGCCCTTTTAATGTCGTTTACATACTTGTGCGTGTGCGTTTCTGCTCGTTTTCACGCGTTTGTGAAGAGCAACCCAGCAGAGAGCCACCACCACCAGAAAAAAAAGGGGGAAAAAAGAAAAAAACAACCTCGAGACTTAATGTATGCACAGAAAATTGTAAACATGTAAAGAACTGAAAGCTTCACGCTGAGTTTCGCCATGCTCCATTTCCTCACCATTTCCTGCTGTCGTTTTAAAGCGATCTCACTCATCTAGAGATCCCGTTTGCAGGAACAGTATGCTTATAATTACTAACAAATCAAGCGGCTACTGTTGCTCTCCCGGTTTATTGATAAGCTGAAGAGAAATGGAAGGGGGAGAAATGTCATAGAGGCTAGAAGTAACCACAGGAAGAGAAAGAAAGAGAGGGAGAAAGAGAAAGAAGGGAGAGAAGGGAGAGAAACTGAAACAAGGAAGAAAGAAAGAAGGGAGAGATTTGGGAAGGGAAAATTGGGTGAGAGTGGTCATAGTCACAATCCAAAACCGTTTGGAAGTTAAAGAAAATCTAACAGTTTATTCTCGAGACAACGGGAACTAAATAATAAGGAATAAAGTTAAAGCAGAGGTCGTGGAGACACTGTATATATATATATATATATATATACTTATATACATATATATATATATATATGTATACTTATATATATAGGCGTGTGTCTTCCATGCCATGTCAGCAGTTCCTAAGCAGCAGGGAAAGCTGGCATCGACTAAAAAGATACTGTCCATTTCGGTTTACACCGGGCTGCATGCACACATGGATTTGACACATGCAGCTGCGCGCACGGACGTGTGTAGCTGTTTACCCACTAATCACCTCCACGTATATAATTATCTCTGATAATGCCTGGACTATCTGAAAAGCTATAGCCATGATAAACATATAGATATGATATAGATAGAGATAATTCTTTCCATGGGAAACACTTTTTTTAGGCAGCATTAGGTAATTTAGAGAAGATATAGAGTGTAGATAGAATATATCTCTCTGAAGCTATGAAATCGCAATAGATATGCTTACACCGCCTGGTAAGCCTCTAAAACGGGCTGAGAGTTAAGACTCCCAATTACTCGGTATGTTCATGAGGTTCTTTTCGGGGAGGCACTGCTACGAACAATAGCTGAGGAGCGCTCAGCATAGCAGGGAAGACAGCCAGCCTGCTTACCAAAAGCAATTTGCATGGAAAAAAAAATATTGAGCACGTGAAAATCCATATTTCAAAGGTTAACTAATGTAATAAATGCTCCGAAAGGCCACAGCGAGTGGAGTGAGGTCTGTTTAAGCCTTGCCCGGGTACCTCTCTCTTTAGTGAGTTTAGACTAAGATCAGATGTTCGTGGAATTGCTGCCTCTTGTTTAATTTCTCAGTTCACTGGACAGTGACCTGATAAACTGGCCACTAAATATAGCCACAGCAGAGGTGTGCTCGAACCATTGAGCCCTTGTGTTTGTCCGAAGGGAAAGAAAAAAAAAAAAAAAAAAAAAAAAAAAAGCTGGTGATGAAAATGAAAATCTCTCTGGTGTGGCATACCTTTAATCTAACTCTTCCTTACTTTTTGTTGGTGGTGCTGTCGCATGACGCTCCAGAGCATGGTGTAGGAAATAAGTGATATATCTACATGTGATGAGGGGAGGAAAGAGAGACGCTACAGCACTACATCTGAAACCCCGGAAGAGTCTCTTCCTATAGAATCAATGGTAGAAATCCTATTAATAGCAAGGAAAGCAGGAGCGGGCCTCTAACTCTTTTATAACTGTTTCTGTGCCTATCTCAAACTATTTGAAACCGCCTTTATGAGCTGCATAATGTGCCTAACTAAAAATAATAGAGAAATAGGAATCCATTTCACTTTCCGATTCCCTGAAGTAAAGCCACTCAAAATAATTTGTTTATACTGGAGACTATATACAAGGCATATGAAGCAATATGTATATCTAAAATCGACATGCTTTTTGGTTTTTAGCTATTATAGAGCTTTTATTGTGGGGGTCTGGTCTGGCGGTAGGAAATGATTTGTAATAAAAACAGTGAAACACGGTTGTGTCTATTCCATACACTGAGGTTATAAAATTGGCAATTGCCCAGTAGTTAGCACTTGGTAATATATTAGGATACCCGATCTTATTGTTTAGCAGCTCCAGACGACTTAAATATCCCCTCAACCCTAATGGGTTGATTCTCCAGATATGTTGCAAATAAACAGGGTTTTTATGACTTAACTGACATATATTATAACTACCTAAATAGCTGGCATATGTGAATAGACCCCTATTATTTGCCGAATTGGTTTTGCAATTGATTGAGTGGGAAATGGGAGACAGCGAGGCACTATCTGCTCTGCGAGGGTGTGTAATCAATTAGGCTGCTCCTCCGGAACATGCCCGCTGTTCGGCCACGACACCACCAGCAGCAAACCCACAAGTGCGGAGCACACTTTCGAGAAGGGAAACGCGTGTTGCCGCGATTCCGAGAGGAAGCAGCAGTAGCAGCTGTCAGCTCTTATTAACTCCTGCATAAAACATACCTTAAGTACGGTTTGTTATCAATTACTTGCAGAAATGAAACAACTGGGAAAATGCAGCGAGGCTCCCTATAAATTAAAGTGATTGGTTGATTGATTAGAGCACCTGCTGTAAATCATAACAGTTACACACAATTATGAGAGAGCCGTTTAAGTTCATTTGTAAACAAAATTCATGGCACGGGGGAATTGCTCTCGGTTTTGGTTTAGCTTTTTTTTTTTTTTTTTTTTTTCCTTGTTTATTTCTTAGTATGTCTGTTTGCTATTACAGGAATTTGTTCGTTATAATCCCCTTGGTTACTTTTAAAACAACCTTTTAGTTTATCAGAGAAAAGGAATACTTTGATGGTGAACAGAATAAAATTGTTTTTATTTCGTTTTGGTTCGCCCTTTTTTTTTTTTTTCCCCATAACTTCCTTTAAATATGTGTTACAGTAAATAGATCAGCCCTTTTTAGGGACTGGAGACTTCGCACTACTTTAAGGACAACACAAAATGATAAAGTTGGTGAATGCCACGGTTAGAGCAGATTTTTTTTTTTTTTTTTTTTTTCTGCTGTTCATTTTTTTTTTTTTTCTGAAGGAAAAGGCTCATTTTGTTTCATAAACCAGACTTAATAAAAAACACAAAGCAATAACAGAGCTGTTTTCTGGTTGCTGTATCCTCCAGTCTCGATACTTATTTAAGACAGCAATTCCCTTTGTGTAGCAAATTTATTCCCGGCTCAGTTTAACAGTAATGGGAAGCATTAGGAAAAGAAGCAAATTTTCATTTAAAGATATATATTTATTTTATTTTTTATTCCCGCAAAGTGTCCGATGCTGTCTGTTGTACAAAAACACTGGGGGTTTGTGGGGAGGGGAGGGTTGTACAGGCCAGGCCTCAAAGTTGCCCAACACTTAAGATGTGTATTTCATTTCCCTATGATTAAACCCTGCACAGAGACTGTGCTGTACTACCCTTCGCTCCATCTATTATTAATTTTTATACTCTTAAAAATTGGGGGTGCAGCACCATTTAGGCTGCTGTAGGTGCCAGAGCTTAAACATTCCCATTCATTTTACTCTGCTGGGCACGGCAGGGAGAATGTGCTTATCCTACACTCCTTCGTGGCATGATTGTTTCTCCCTTCCCTCCTTTTTCTTTCTCCAGTTCCGGTTCCTCCAAAATCTGTTACTTCTTTGATGATGAATAAAGATGGCTTCCTGGGTGGAATTTCAGTCAATACCGGAGAGGTGTTTTGCTCTGTACCTGGCCGCTTGTCTTTGCTTAGTTCAACATCAAAATATAAAGTAACAGTGGGAGAAGTTCAAAGACGCCTTTCTCCTCCCGAGTGTCTGAACGCATCCCTCCTAGGAGGAGTTCTTAGAAGGTAAGAGGCTGGGGCAAGTTTGTGAACAAGCCATTATGCGGGCATCCTTGCATACACCAGAAACGTTTGGTCAATGATAAAGATGATTGCAAATATACATTGGTCTTACTGTCGCAGCATATGTGTGTTATGTTGAGGATGAGGTGAAAATATGTTGTATTCAGACACTGAGATGAATGTATGGAGGCTACAAAAAGTTTGGACCGTGTATAGATGTCCCCAACATGAAGGAAGTGAGGCAAGATAGGTTTTCACTCTTGTACATGCACATGCTTTCTATATTTCCTCCTTGTCCTTACTTTTCTTTCAGCAAATGCACAAGATAAAATGCCTCACTGGGCATGGGGAAACTAGATGTTGCAGGATGAGCCTGATATATTTCAGTGATAAGCTGATTTCCGAGATAAATCTGTGTGGCATCCTCTATATGGTAATAACGATAAGGTCATTAAATGGTGTCACATATGAAGTTATTGAAAGCGGTAGGAGATTAAGAGGCGACGAGTAAGGTAGGTGAGTACCTGACTCAGGAAAAGCCATCAGCAGGTAGCGTGGAAAGTCAGTAACTTAGTTCTTCATCCAGAGAAGGTTGGTAGTGGAGTCTCTCAGAGTCAGTCCTGAGGCCTGTGCTGCTCAGCATTTGTGCAAACCACCCGCTAATGTCCTGGGGGATTTTGCTGAAGGCCTCCAAACAGCTTATATTGTTGGTACTCGTTAAGCAAGAAGCAGAGAAGAACCTATGGGTCTGGGTGCCTCTCCATCACTTCAGGATTGTTCATTTAGTTATCAGTAACAAGAACTTGGGCTCTGAAGTCACCAGCTGATCTATCAGGGAGAGAGAAAGGCCTTTATCTTCCTAACAGGACTGTGAATTGTCAGTATGGCATGTCTTTGAGAAAGGTGAACTAAGGATATAGACCGGTCAGAGCAGGGAAGAGGTCACAGGGTGGTGCAAGGTACTCTCAAGTCAATGGCAAGTGGAGAAAAGATAACAGGAGGTATATGGCAGACTGGAAAATAAAGGGTGACTTCAAGCAGAAACGGATGCATATGAATTAACCCCCCCCCCCCAAAAAAAAAAAAAAAAAAAAAACAGATTATGTTTAAAAGTGTTAGAGAAAGAACAAATCTTCCTAACTCTTATAGTAGCTATTAGGCAACATTGACTCTCAGGTGCTTTAAAATGATGATGTTTGGTGTTTTTTTCCTGCAAACAATTCAGTGATGACATCATTAGCTCTAGCTCCGTGTCGGGGGGGGGGGGGGGGGGGAATACGTTCTGCTACACGCAGCCGCTCTAAAATACACGTGAGAATTAGGAGCTCCTAAAATAGTCGCCGTTCCACGTGAATGTCTGTAATCAATGTTCAGCTGTGATCCTTGCCAGCGAGAGAGGCAGAGTTTTCCTTACAGACGCTAACCTGCCTGCTCCTCCTGTCCAGCCACAAATGGAGCAGGGAGGACATCTGAGAGATATACTGTAGAAAATATAATTATCAAGGTAAAGAAACATCATTATTGAGCTTCAGTGGATTTCTGGAGTTGGTCCAAGACGTAATCATTGGCTCCTGCTGACTTCAGTTCCTATCTTGAATCTGAATTTTAGACAAGCTTTTGGTTCAGAGCAGATGAAATATAGGAAGCTGTTCCCTTGCAGTTCTGCTGTCTCTCCCTATTTACTTTGATATCAAATAGTAGGAAGCCAGTCTGGCTTCTATGTCGTTTCTGGCTTCCTTTCCGTAAATGTCACTTGTCTTCAACAAGTAAGAAGAAACACTTGAGATAGACCCCGATCTCAGTGTCAAAGCCCTTACTGATTTCGCAGGTGGCAAGATTTCATCCACGGAGGTTTACGTTATCTATAGGTGTTTGAACAATAGCTCCGTATTTGCCACCTATAGCTCACTCGTCCATTTAGTGTCCTTATCAGTAACCTCCGACAAATATTCACATCTTCCTTCAGGCAGACCAATCCCTCTATTTAACGCACTGCCTTCAGGTGAGCGCTGCCTTTCCGCACACATTCACACATGCATGAAATGGTTCCTGAAGTTTTATAAGTATTTTCCTCCTACTCTATTCATCCACAGTCACACGCATTCTCCCTCCGAGCGTTTTTTATTATTTTTATTTTATTTTGTTTTGTTCTCATTCTTCTTTCTGTTATTGTTCTTTCCTGGAATAAATAAGGATTTAATTCTTTATCTTTCTGTCCATCTCCACACTCCATCCTAATACGAGTTAGTGCCATATAGTAGGAACCCATTTGCTCTCTAGATCAAAACCTTACACCATAATTATTGTTATCTGGCGTTATTTGATTTCCCTGGATAAAACGGGGAGAAAAGTGGGCTCACTCCCACTCCTGGGAGAGATAAAGCAGATCTCAGCAAACTGGAGCAGAAACCAACACACCCAAAGTGCATAACACCGAGTGAAAACTCTCCCTGGCTCCACTGACTGCACAGATTAAACGTTTCTTCCATGAACACTGCGGGGTTAATCACGATGTTAATTTCTTTGTAATTCTAGAGCCAAATCGAAAAACGGGGGGAGATCTTTGCGAGAAAGGCTAGAAAAAATCGGTTTGAATTTACCAGCCGGCAGGCGTAAGGCTGCAAATGTCACTTTACTCACCTCCCTGGTGGAAGGTAAGCGAGGGTCGCAGCTCCCTTCACACCCCTGCCTGCTCTCAGCTCTTGTCTGACATTTTGCGAACCAAAAAAAAAAAAAAAAAAAAAAAAAAAACCAAAAAAAATCTGTCGGGATCAGGTGGGAAAGCCTTGCAAAGGTGAAATGCAGGGCGGGGGAGCACTAACGCTGGTTAAGGATCCCTGTCCCCAAAAATCAGATTACTGGCTTAAGGGTCATTGATTGGTCTTGGTGGCAAGAGTGAGGGTATGTGTGTGTATTTATGTTTGTGTGTGTATATATATATAAATATATAACGTGTGTGTATGCTTGTTCAGGGCAGTCCCAATCGTCATTGCTGTTAATTACTAGAATGTGCTCTCCAGCTCCACGTATCCTCCATCCTCTTGCTAATTCGCCCCTCCCGAGCTCATTTATGGCAGATGCCCACAATAGGACGCCCATTGAGGGGAAAAAAATACCGAAAAAAAATTTGGGGAAAGAAATCAGCAATTGAGGACTCGTAGAACGCAGTTTACCTTGAGGTGGCTGGAGCAGAACAAAGACAGGAGAAAGGGAAGGGAGGGGACTGAAGCTTCATCTCGTTTCAAGTCAACTGATGTCATTTTGGTGTTCTGAGTGTTTTCTTTGATTTATTGTTGCTGTAGCGAAGAGCCATTTTTAGAGCCACTACTATGTTTAGGATACGTGTGTGTTTATGCTGAGAGAAGTTGGACCTTCTCCAAAAAACATAACCAGAATAGTATGGATGCAATTATGAATTATATGTATCTACATTATACATACACACCGAGAGGCGTATAAATAATCCACTTATCTCTTCTGCATATAAGCATGCATAAACATTTGCGCTAGATATTAACTTTTCAACTCTTTTGATTGAGTTATGGTAGCGATAAGCCCTTACCGCATGCAGAGCTGAAGGCCGGCTCTCAGCCAGGCAGGGACTGATAGTAACGAGCTCCTCCTGGTACCTCGTATGTCTTCTGCTGAGTGTGCAAAGCACTGACAGGGTTCGTATGTACTTCAGGGGGCTCGCTACAGGGGACGAGCAGCATTCCGAGTGCGGCGAGCTGCCCCTGTAATGATGGGGTTGCTATCCATAAGCGTGAATGCGAGCTCAGCATCCCACTCTCAGCAAAACCAGAGCACCCCCAAAGCTGTGAGACGTGAAAAAACATGTCAAGTGCATAGGAAGGCAGACCTGACTCTGCTTTCCCTGATATCCTTACAACCCAAGAGCTCCCTCCCTGTGAAAGGGGCAGTAACTGCTGGAGGTGAAGGTTGTGCTCTGCCACCAGCCAGCCTCGGGCACTGCTGTTATCCCACTGCAGGGAGCAGGAGGGCTCCGTCAGGGTGCCCCCGCTTTCATTAAGGGGGACGCTGATTAGCGAGCAACCTTGGAAAGCGGGGGTGACGTCGGAAAGCAAATCCGGATTGTTGAAAATCCGGATCGTTGAAAATAACGCGGTCCTGGAGTTGTTAGACATATCTGCTTGGCGTGTTGGAAATCTTCCCCCTGCTTCCTCAGGCCATGCTTTAAAGGGTTTAATGCTTTATTCTGGAAGGGTTGAGCTATAATCTGGTGGAATCCCACTAGAGTCTGAGGTTATTATTATTATTTTATTTAAAAAATTTCCCCTCTTCTTTCCCCTTTTCTTCAGCTACTGTCTTCTTGTGGCATAAAGTACATCAGTAAGAGTTTGATGACACGAACCTCTGGAGGCAAGACATCTGAAACTAGGCAGGCAGAGGAAGTGACAATTACAATTACAGTTAGAATAATTATTTTTCACATAAAAGGTTGCCATCAGTTACTGTCTTTCTGTTGGGCAGAGAGAAGTTCCTGTTGCACGAGGGTCAGTTAAGATAGCAGGCTGCATTTCCTCCGATGGAAATTATAATTTTTCTCCATCATTTTACTGATGTGGCAATAATTGTGATAATGATGTAAGTGCTCTGTGTGCATAAGTGTGTTTATCACATCTTATGCCGAAATGACAGTAATATGAACACGTCTACATCTGTAAAATTTTGGACAGCGTTTCTTCTGGTGTACTGAAACAGGAATGGTTTCTCTGCTCTGGGGAAAATTTGGGTCTTGCTGTCTTTTGGGACTTGACTAGCTTCCCCTTGCTGTTTTTTCGGCCCAGTTCACTTGAAAGTGCGTGAGTGTGTATGTGTGTGGGTGTGTGTACTTTCCCACAATTGTGCACAAGATGAATTGCATGTGCATATGCCATCATAACTATGTTGGAGCAAAGACAAATCTCATCAGCTGTAAATCTGTCCCGTAAACTTCCTTCTTCCCCCAAAAGAGGGCTTGAGGAAGGAAAAGAGATATCTGGAGCCTGTCCCTAAGGTGTAGGGGTCATTATTGGGTTTGTTAAAACCAAAAAAGCGGCTGTCTCCCAGAGGGAGCAGTGGGCAGCAGCAAACTGCTGCACGATGCTTTGGCAGGTCGGACCCAGCCCAGCGTGGGGCCGGGAATGTTAATGCCCCTCTCATTCCGTCCAGGTGAGGCCGTTCATTTAGCCCGGGATTTTGGCTACATCTGCGAAACGGAGTTCCCAGCCAAGGCTGTTTCTGAATACCTGAATAGACAGCACACGGACCCCAGCGACCTCCACTCGAGGAAAAACATGCTGCTTGCTACAAAGTGAGTGCAAAGTTGACCATCCTCTTCTGCCCTCCCCTGGAAACCCTCCCCCGTCTCCTAAAACCTTATGTCTGAGCTCGTTTTAAAGGCAGACGAAGCATCCAGTCCCCAAAAGACATCGGCCCCGGGGGGCAGGAAGGGATGTTCATATTGCCCTGTGGGCAGGGTAGATCCTATTGTCCGTGCGTCCCTCTGCAGTGGGAAATGCGTTGATCTTACAGATGATGTGGGTGACTGACCCCTAGCTACCATACACGATTTCCAAGCCACCCTCTGTCCAAAAATTGTTATAAAAAGGCGATAAAAACATTATTTTACTTCTACATATGTTTGTCTGTCCCCTCCTGCTGCTCATACACACGTGTCTGTCTGTTACCATATTACAATGTCTTATCCATACGGATTAATTTGAAAAGTCACCATGTACTGCTAATCACCCTCGTTTTGTACCCCCAACCCATTTATCTCCCGTGGGATTTTCTTGGTGGCTTTGCTGTATGGGATGGTTTACACCCAACTGCACCTCCTGGGCCCATAACTAGGTGTTTCAGAGCTTGCTTGGGTCCATGGCAGTGGGTGCTGTGCGCTTCTGCATGTTTCTGTCTCTCTGGGAAAAAGAAAGGAAAAGAAAAAATGAGAAAAAAAATCACCCCAAAGAGCTCTCATTTATTTCATGCTCTGGGAGATGGCTTGCCTCCAATGACAGTGTAATTTAAAGAAATATATGGAGGGTTGAAAAATCATTTGCTCAAATTTGTCCAGATGTTTTTTAGACGTGATTGGAATTTGATTGCCCTTTTCCGCAGGGTCAGAAGATATTAATGTCCCAGAACTTTAATTGCTCACAGACCCAGCTTTGCTCTTTGAAGATGTAAAATGTTGGACTCATTACTGTTTGTTCTCCAAATTCAAAGTTTCCTCTCTTGCACTTTCTTAATGGATAATACACATAGAGGTAGACCTTTATCTTTTCCCCACCCTCTGAAACCTTTAACCCACTGGGAATTTCATAGAATTTCAGAGGATGAGAGATAAATGCTTTTTTATTATTTTTTATTTTTTCCTTTTATTTTTTATTCCAGACCTTTTTTCCTTCATTCCCTGAGTAGGCATCTGTTCAAAGAAACTATTCCTTTGGGAACACCCCACTCCCAGAGTTCTTACATTGCCCTGGCACCTGTTGACTTGAAGGCCTTCAGGACTAGAGCAATGTGAAAGAAAGTGGGGGTAATCATTTAAAAAAAAAAAGATAGAGAGAGAGATTTTTAAAGGTGTAGAACAACAAACAAGAGTCATATTTGAACTCTGATGCTTTGACTGGGGTGCGTCACTCCAGAATAAAATAGGAAGTGCTAGCTTTGCTGAGTCAGGTTGAACTTTCTTAACAAAGCTGCTCAAGCAGTCTTAAAGGAAGCTCATTTTAGCCCCCTTCTTGTCCCTGTGCACATGGCTGTACTTTTCTCCAGGAACAGCCCTGGTGGGAGTTGCTCCAGGCCGTGGTCTGGATGGGCAGCTGGAAACCCCATGGCACATTAAGCCTGGTTATGTCTGGAAGCACTGAGCTGGGCTGGGTTTTCACAGTGCTCCAGAGGCATCCTTGTGTTTTCAGGAGCGATTCCTATCTCCAGACCTCCTGTTGTTCTGCAATTGCAGAAACCTCTTTCCTGTAGAGCATGATCCTAGGCAGGAGACTGCTGGCTCACCATGGATGACCCCCAAAACACTACTAGGGGAAAAGAAGCATAGAATCACAAATTCTATGGAAATCCTAAAGGAAGGTGGCAAAAATATTCCATCCCGTGGTCTGGGATCAGCGTGGGCTTGAACTTACTCCTTTCTTCAAACTTGGTTGTCTCAGAGAACAGTGTCAAGTGTGGGATGAGTCTAACCATCATTTTCCTCTCTCTTTCTCTCTTTTCCTCTCATTCTTTGCCTTTCTCTCTTCCATGCAGGCAACTTTGTAAAGAATTTACAGATCTTTTGGCCCAAGACAGGACACCCATTGGAAACAGCCGGCCCACCCCTATTTTGGAACCAGGCATTCAGAGCTGCTTGACTCACTTCAGCCTCATCACTCATGGCTTTGGGGCCCCTGCTATCTGCGCCGCCCTCACAGCCCTTCAAAACTACCTGACTGAAGCTCTCAAAGGCATGGACAAGATGTTCTTGAACAACAACACTGCTAACAGGCACACATCTGGCGAAGGACCAGGTAGTAAAACTGGAGACAAGGAAGAGAAACACAGAAAATGAAAGGAAAAAAAAAAAAAAAAAAAGAAAGGAAAAGAATAAAAAGTTACATAAAAGGAGAAAAAAAAAAAAAAAAGAGAGAGAGATAATCTTTTAAAAAAAAACCATCTTAATTTTAGCTTTAAAAATATTGGATTGGGCTTTGGAAGAATTCTATTAGGTAGGACAAAATAATAATAATAATAATAATAAATAATAAAAGAAAGACAATAATTTAAGATCAGAGGAGCACAATGGCGCAAGACCAGTGGTTCAGAGTCTCTTGCCAGGAACATGTGAAGACAACCACCAGGATTTTTTTTCCCACTTCTGTTCTTTCACATTTTTTAAATAATGATTTGGGGAGGGGGGAATATAATAATAATTAATAATAATAATAATAAAAGAAAGAAATGAATAACTTATTGGAAGAAATCGGAGAAACATTTTTGGTGTCAGTGCTTTGATTTCTTGAGCTTGCATGGTCTGTCTGTCTATTATTTACATTTCTTCTTTTTTTTTTTTTTTGAATGACATCCTGTCTCCACCACAGATAAAATGATCTTCCAGAGCGTTCCTTTCTGAGCAACCCCATCGCCTTGTTCCCCACCTTTCCCATCTCATCTCATCCCTTGGCTCTGTCTAGACTAGGAAAGGAGGGCAGGCAAGTGCCCAGGCTACCCCAGACTCTGCATAAAGACATGAGCCTTCATTCATGGCAGTGTCCTCACTTAATGACATAATATGGGATGCTTCAAGTAATGGTAGTAAAATTAGCTAATTCTATTTTTTAAGAACCTTATTTTTTTTCCTGGTCTAGACAGACTCTCTGTTTAGATTACCAACATTTACAGGTGTGTATGTGCGTGCGCGTGTGTGTGTGTGTATGCACACACATAACTTGATAGGGGCGTGCGTGTATACTGTGTATGTTCTTGTATATATATATATGTATATATCTGGATGTCTGGATGTATACATATATATATATTTAATATGTGTGTATTGCCACACATGTCCATGCATGCAAACATACCTTTGTAATTTAGTACTTGCCTTCGATGGTAAAATGCCTTGTCTATAATGGGTTGCAAAATTTGGAAGTAAGGTCTGGTACAATGTCAGTGCTGTCTGATATCTTAATTTTCTGAGATCTCCTCTTTTTCTCTAGAGAGTTTTATATTCCTAACTATGCCAACGTTTCAGTCCTTAATTTCCTTGAGTAGTGAGTGTGAGAGATATCTTTCCCCATTTTTAAAGAACTGTTAAGAACAACAACAACAAAAAAAAGAGTGATATGAGTTTGTAATTCTTTCTCAGGAGTATGCACTATTTTATTTTCTTCTGTTTCCTAAAGCTTTGCCCGCTTGGCTTATGAGCTTCTTCAAAGAGGACTAGAGATCCCTACACAATATATCAGGTACAGAAAAAAAAATCCACAATTCTGATATTCTGATACTTTTTTTTTTTTCTTCTTTTTTTCAAATCAAAGCCAGTTGTTTCAGAATTCTGTAGGTGCACTTCTTTAAAGAAGCTCAAAGGGAATAATTTGAAGGAGATAAACTATAAGTTGAAATCGAGGTGTAATATTGCAAAGAAAATAAGAGCTGTGTTGAATGTTACCACACTTGCTTGGCACCAGGGGTTTGTACCCAGGGAGGAAAGGGCTGCCATGTGAGCTGTCTCCTCGTGATGGGAGTGGGGAGGGTTTGCCAGGGAATATCCTTGTTTCTCATCTCAGTCTGAGGAAATCTGTTTCTCTTAGAAAGCTTTTCAAAAATATCTTGTGACTCTTGCTTTGGAATGAGTCGGTGTGGTGGGGGAAAACTTCTTAACTCCAATGTTTTTCTCAGTGGTTTGGTGTGTGACAGGATGTCTTATGTTTATGATTTGGGAGGGGTGGAGGGGAAGTCTGATTTCTTTCCTTTTTTTTTTTTTTTTTTTTTTTTTTTTTTTTTCTCTTTTCATCTCTCTCTCTGTCTTATATGGTAAAATAATGCTAAAGTGTAAGGATGTGAATTTCTGTTTGGATTCTTCAGTATTGGGTAATTGCATGTATTACTCAGTGGGGCAGGGTTTGTGCACTAATGCATCTTTTTGCTCATGTCAGAACAGTTTCTGTGTGTGTGGGGGGGGTAAATTCTGTCTCTCCTGGAGTCACTGGCAAAACTCCAGTGGGGTCAGGCTTCCCCCAGCACCCCTGTTAAATCTGCAGCACCTAGAGCCACCGACCCAGGCAGGAACACCTGTACTCTTAATGGGGGAGAGAGAAGCCTTAGCCTTGGCTTCATTCCTAAATACCTTCCAGAGCAGGTTGGTGGGGAAGAAATCATTTAGCAATACTCCCCTCAACCTTCAACATAATATTCTTAAAGCAAAGCAAATGAACCTTTTGATTCCCACCAACAACGTCCATAGCTTCCTAGGGAATGGCAGCAAGGGGAGGTCTCAGGCCTTGTCTCCTGCCTGTGGGTTGGACGCATGGCAAGAGAAGCCCAGGGACTGTCCTGCCTTGCTCAGCTCTAGGGAGCACCCACCCTTAAAGAGATGCTCCTCATCCATGTAAATTTGGTCCTGCTGGGGCAGAGTGCTCATCAGGGGGAAACTGAGGTAGGTGGTTTTGTCTAGGGATTGCTGGGATGACATGGAGGTGGCCTTCAGCCCTGGTCTCTGGTCAGCTTTAGGCAGGTCCCTGGCAGCCAGCAGTGGGTTTGGTAATCAGCAGGTCCCTGGGGATTTCCCTGGTGGAGCTGTGGATCTTGTGTTACATAGATCTGATTGATTCCCAACCAGGATCCATGCTGGGGCCTCCCATATTGAAGAGCAGCCCCAAGGCAGCCTCTGGTCCTCCAAAGCCTACCCCTTGCCAATCACTTCCCTCCATCCCCATTTCAGCAACCCCCTGGGGAAGGAGAAACTGGGCTCTAGCACAGGGCAAATCCCAGCAGTGGGGTGTATGAGGAAGGGAAAGAGGACACGTGTGTATGGGGAGGAATGAATGGCATCACCTGAAAGTACATCTTACTCTGTCCATGGAAACTATTTACTGACACCCATCTCAAAGTGTTGAACACCACTTTGCCTTTGTGATGAGCCTGCGGGTCCAAACCCTCCAACATCCTCAGCCTGGAGGAGCTCCTGGGCACTGGGGAGACCCCAAGTCAGAGCTCAGTCTTCCATCTCCAGCTGCATGCACAGGAACATGGGTAACCTGCCCCTGTCACTCAGGAACTTCCAGATGAAGGTCCAGGGGAATGCTGATGATGGTCCTTCCTTGTTTTGGGAAGGGTGTTGCAGATGCTCTTTCCTTTAAAATGGGGAAGACAACCTAGAGCATCACACCACCACTGTGAATTAATGGGAAGAAGGAACTGCTTGCTACTTCTCAGGGAAAGATCTGCACAGACATGCGAGGGCCTGCTGCTGATGAAATGTCTCCTAGGTGCAGGTTTGGTCTCCTGGAGCAGGACCTAAACCATGGGAAGGTCAAAGGGAGAGTTTCAGTTGACTCCTGATGACTTTGGATCTGCCCCTTGTGCCTCCTACCTGGAAGAGACAGACTGCAAATGCCAGGTTGTGTTTCGCTCAGGCAAAATAAATGCAAACATAAAATCCCTCTTGATTTCAGAGGGACTACCTTTCCCCCCTTTTTCTGTTTTTGTTTTATGCTCCTTAAGGTCTGGAGACAAATTCTGAGAGACTCCTGCTTTAAAAACAAAGAGGGAAAAACACGGTGTAGGAGCGTAGTCATCCACCTCTGCTCTTCCCCATAGCCTAGTGCTGGCCCCAGAGGGACTCATCCAGTGTTTGGTGGCTGTGGGTGCTGAGGATGGAGGTCCGCCCCCCCGAGTCTAATTCCAGCCTCCCGCTGAAAAACATTTTCCTGCTCCCCTGAACTCTCCCAGCCTGACTACTTGTGTTGGCGGGGCAGCTCAGACATCTGATAATTATCTGATAATTGAGTTATTAAAAGATTTAGTTTCCTCGGGATCATAAATCAATAAACAGGAGGATTAACACAGCAGCTTTGCTTTTTAACTCAAGGGAAAAGTTTGAAGAGAGATTGTGAAAAGTTTGTTTTCAAACCAAACAGGTGGGTTGCTGTAAATTTTATTTAATTCCTAGTCCTAGTCCTTTTTTTTTTTTTTTTTTTTTTTGAATTTTATAACTACTCTGTTTTCTGATGGAAATATCTTTGTTTTTGTACTCTCCCCGATTTCTTTTTATTTATTTATTTTTTTTCCTGGTTGTTATTCACACAAGGTGTGAAGGAAACAAGAAACCCTTCTATGGGAAACCTTTTCCAACCCAGCGATTTCTCTAAAATTGGGTCGCGTCTTGTCCCACCTAATAGAAATTCTCTGTGAGAAGCTGTTTCAGGTCCCTCTGCATCCCCGTCCCCAGACCAACCTCCTCCCAAGTCCCAAGTCCCCCAATTTCCATTTGGGGCTGGGTGGGGGGAGGATGGTTTTTAAGACCGTTAGCTCTGCCCCAGGGCTTATTCCCTTCCCCTGCTCATCGCCTTCCGACCGGTTAAATACGCAGACCTATTCTGCTCCAGTTTTAATACGTTTCTCGGAGAATTTGGTGCTCGGTTCAGCTGCCGTAAGCCTTGCCAGATCGATCCGGCCAAAAGCCGCTGTCCCTCCGGCTTCGCCGTGTGAAAGACCATACGCTTTTTACAAATAGTATATTTTCTTATACAAAGGAAAAAGGAAAAAAAAAAAAGTAAAAGGAAATATCCCCAAACACACTGGCAAACGCCTGAACATTTCGAGAGAGACGAAACATTGTGTGCCAGCGAGAAATAAAGGAGACAAAAATCAAACTAATGCAAAGCTCTGAAAAAGCAGTTGAGAAACTGGAAAGATGAAAGGAAACAAAACAAAACAAATCATATAGACACCGTTCCTTTCTATGCCCCAAACGATCCCTTTCACCTCCTCTTCTTGAAAAATCTGACCATGCAGTGAGAAATATCAATTTTTCGACTCTTCCTGAGAAGAAATGCGGAAAGGCATTCAGTATTGAGTTTGTATATATTTATTTATGCTTAATTTAACGGGAATGTGTAAATATGGCGAGCAAGTAGTTTTTGGGTTATTTATCTGTGAATCTATACCTCTGTGAATGGGTGGGGGAATTTAAAAACAAAAAAAAAAAAAAGAAAAAAAAAAAAGAAAAAAGAAAACCGAAAAAAAAAAAAAAAGCCTGACTAGATAGTATCCTATCTGAATCTTTTCTGTTCTTTATAGACAAGCTGTTATGGTAATGGGTAGAAATTGGTTTCTTGTCCAGTGATGATCTGATTTACATAAATAATAAGAATAAGAATAAAAAAAAAGAGATTGTTGTGTTTTGTTGTATTTTCCTCTTCAGTTTTTTTGAATGTTGGTGCTGCTTCGATTCTGCAGACGGTTTTACTTATAACGCCAAGAAGTCTTCATTTTCCCAGCATAGGCTTTGGGGAAATTCAGGACATGTCTCTACATTAAAAAAAAAAAAGACAATAAATATTGCTTCTCAGAAATGTTGGTATTTTATTTCTGTCTGACTCAAAGTGTCCATACCATCCTTACCTCTTCATTCTAAGCAGACCTGTAATAAACCTCATGTCATGTTAACGTGATCTTTCGTTCTTTTTGCCTTTACTAGCTGAATTAGGAAATATGAATGAAAAATGAAATTATTTTCATTTTCAAAGTATTATCCATTAAATCAAAATGTTATGTATCATTACAAGTCTTCGATATCAGGAAACTTTTTTTCGTTGTTATTATTATTTAATTTCCGCGGTTCCCATTGCTGTGTAACTGTTGTATGTTTCACTTATGTATATGTGCCTGTGAGCGTGTATATATGTATATATATACTCTTACATACAGATCGGGAGTGATATTCGTATTCACAACGCGGCATTATTTTCTACCTTTAGGTTTACAGTCGCAACAAATAATTATCAAAAGGAAATATTAAAAAAAAATACACCCCTCCTCCCCCTTCCTTTCCCAAATCGGCTTTATTTGGGTTTCTAATAGGCACTGATGAAGAACAGCTCCGGGGAGATCCGGATCCCCAGGGCTAACCCGGAGCCACTCCGGAGTGACTCGGGGTTTACCCTGCGGTTGGGTGAAGGGAAAGGCGGGGAGCAGACGCCTCAGGATTTATTTTTATTTCTTCGGTGCTGTCATAGAAAGCAGTATTCCCTCCCCCCTCCCCCCCCCCCCGCATTTCGGCGCTGGAAAGGACTGCCAAATTATCCCTCAGCACGGTCACCCTGCGAACAAACACACGTGTGCTCAGACAAACAGGGAGCCCTGCGGCTGTAAGCCGGTTTAAAGCATCGCATTTACTGCGGTGAACTATTTTAGTTAAATACCCGCTCCGAAGAGTTGGCTGGGTTCAGGTTTGCCCGGTGGTTTTGGGAGGGAGCGGTAGTGAAGAAGGAGGACAGAGAAGTGCAGGAGCCGTAGAAGGCAGCGGATCGTTTTTTGCAACTTAATATTTCTCTCGGAGAAGGGGTGGGGGGATAGCAAAAAAATAAATTCATCCCCACCTCCATCTCCCAGACTACCTCCCTTCTCCCTCTCCTTCCAGCTTGGACTACAGGAGCCGCCTCAGCTGATCGCCCAAGGTGTCCATACTAAATCCTCCTCAGCATAATAATAAAAAACGCCTTGCAAACCACGACCCCAAAGTCTGTTTTATGGGGAAGCTTTCGAGGCTCGCTTGCCTCGGCTTCAGCCAAGCTTGGACTCAGCCGTGACCTACTTTCTGGTGTGATGGCAAAAGCGCCCGGAGCAAGTTTGCGGGGCCCGGGATGGACGGAACGGGTGGGAACGGGAAGGTACCGGGGTCCGAGTAGGGGGAAAAAAGAGGTGGGGGAAGCAGAGAGAAAAATAGGATATAAAAGGGAATCCCACTCCCCCTTTTCCTTCATCCTACCGGAGTTTTGCAGCGCTAGGATCGGGGACCCCCAGCCCCCCAAGTGTGGGGCGAAGGATGCCCGCGGGCAGGGAGTGCTGGGAAGAGGAGCGACACCGGAGCTGGTTTCCAAAAGCAAGGCTGCATGCTTTTATGCGTTGTTTTGTTTTCTTTTGTTTTGATGATATTATTTTTAGTAGAGCATATGTTTTGCATGAAACCTTTCAAAACAGTTCGCCACGTTCCCAGAGGAGTCTGGGAGGGCTGTTTGGGGGGCGAGGGGGGGCGGTTCAGGAAGTTTCTCTGCTATCCAAGAACTGTGTAACAGTTATGTAAAACCCGATTTTTTTTTTTTTTTTTTAAAAAAAAAAAAAAAAAAAAAAGCGAGGAAAGCTCTTTTATAACTCAGCAGAAGCACCCGCTGGTGGAAATGGGGTTTCCCTTAAAGGGCGACCCGAGGAGACGAGGAAGGGAGGAAGGGCTCACCCCCAGTTTCCTAACATCCCAGGGGCAATCTTTAGACGGCAAAGCCAATGCACATACATCTATATTTGTAGTAAATACAGGTAGGGCTCCGAGTGCCGCTGTGCCTTGCCTCCCCGGGGCCGCCTGCTCCTCCAGCTACTTCCAGGTCACAGCCAGTACTGCTTGGGGGGGAGCGAGGGGGGGCCGGACACGACTTGCCCACCAGTGGGGTTGAACAGGGGGTCAGGAAGGAAGAAATACGCCTGCTGGTCTCTGCTCCACTGCATTTTCCTAAAGGTCTCCAACAAATAAAGATCAGATTCTTTCTTTCTTTCTTTCTTTCTTTCTTTCTTTCTTTCTTTCTTTCTTTCTTTCTTTCTTCCTTCCTTCCTTCCTTCCTTCCTTCCTTCCTTCCTTCCTTCCTTCCTTCCTTCCTTCCTTCCTTCCTTCCTCCCTTCCTTCCTTCTTTCCCTCCTTCCTTCCTTCCTTCCTTCCTTCCTTCCTTCATTCCTTCCTTCCTTCATTCCTTCCTTTTTTTTCTATCTATCTATCTATCTATCTATCCATCCATCCATCCATCCATCCATCCATCTCTCTAATCTATCTATTCATCTTCCTACCCATCCTGGTCTTTCCCCTTTTCGAGCTTCTCCCTCGGCTAAGGTTAAAAATAAATGAATAGCAGCAGTAACCTATCTCATCAAAATTTCCCCTCCCCACCGGTCGGATGTTATAATCTGCTTTCCCAGTCGTGACTGGCGGGGACCTTTTCTCTGTCCCTCCTGCCTTGCCCCAGTCTCTGTTTTAAACTCCAGGTACTTCTAGTTTCCATTACAAAACTTCACCTTGATTTATATAGTCATAAACATCATTTTTGTCTTCCATCCCTTTGGGCTGAACTGTTTTTCTTTCTTCCTTTTGGTTTTCTCCTTTCCCCCTCCCCACCTGCATGGTGTGGCCCACGTTTATATGAGACCTCATAAATAACATCTGGTATCCCTATGATGGAACTAGTCAAATGTCTTAAATAATCCCCAGTACCAATATATTCCCTGAATTCTTTTGTTTTCCCTGTCTCTCCTGTAAACAGGCATCCACACAGATTTTTTCCCTGTAGCTGGATGTGTGTGCTCAGCTGCACCGGGACATTGTGTTACATGGAATATCCCTAAAATGCGCGTAGCTGCACGGCACCATGTGGAATCAAGCTCTCTCTCCCACTACTACGCACTTTTAATAAGTTAAAGAAAGAAAGAAAGAAAGAAAGAAAGAAAGAAAGAAAGAAAGAAAGAA
>CM021733.1:115009360-115080040 GCA_011075105.1 Heteronetta atricapilla
GAAAGAAAGAAAGAAAGAAAGAAAGAAAGAAAGAAAGAAAGAAAGAAGGAATGCTCCTTGGTTTTGCCTTCGGAGTTAAGCCTTTGGAATAGACTTTGGGGATGCAAATGTCCGGTCCTCTCCGCGCTTTCCCCTCTCAGCCCAGGGCTCTGCTTTCCGCACATTCCTCTGACTCTGGGGCATCCCAGACGGCCCCTGGGCCTGATCCTGTGCCCCGGGGCAGCGGAGCAAGGGCTGCTCGGCTTTCCCTTGCAGCAAGTCGTCCTTCTGAGAAATCCCCGAGGAAAGGAAACGTCTGGGGAACTACGAGTTAAGAGTGTATGCTCTCCTTAACAGGAAGATGGAAAAAACAGAGTCTCACGCAATTATGAAATCACAGCAATTACTTCGGAGCTTCCCCCAAACAACAGGAAAATTAAAAGTGTGTGTGAGTGCGCATTTCTCATCCGAATATTCAAAGGCAATAATCCTTTTATTCCCCCACTCCGGCTTTGCCCCTGGGTGGGCAAATAAATAATTCCCCAAGCCCCACATTAAAATAAATAAAGAAAGAAAACGGTGAGATTCAATCCTTGGCAAGGTGTTTTGGAGCAGTACCCGGGGCGTGCAGTGTGACCTGCTGCTTCGCGGAGTGGGGAGGTGCTGTGCCTGGGGTTGTTGCTGCTGTTAAATCCACAGCGGCGTGCGCAGAGCAGCCTCCTTCTTCTGGAGCATGCGAGGACGCTGTCCTGCCCAAGTGGAGAGGAACATCTCATTTAAAACAGAAACGTTTGGTTCTTTCCAGGTGATAAATTAGTGAGACATACAAAGAACAGCGGGTACAGCTGCAATTATATACCTAGTTTTACTCCCTTAAACACCAGGGTGAATGAGATGAGTACGGACATTTTGATCTCTTGTAAAAATCCCTTAAAATACCAAAAAATATCTTCTGTCTCTTGAAACCAGCTGTAAGACTAGTTGATCTCGCTCTTGGTGCATAGATCATCACCTGGCAGTCTTCTTTCCTGCAAAACTCTCGCGGAGTTAACTGAGAGCTACCGTTGCCTGCCCCTCCAGCTCTGTTCTGCCCCCAAACCAGTGGTCGGGATAAAAGCAAACCCTGCTCCCCATTACACTAACGCTGCTTTATTTCAGTTCAGAGTGGATCCTATTTGGGTTACGAAATGGGGAGCCCGTTTGCAGCTCTGTATGGAAAATCAGCCTACAATAACTGGCAACAATGGGGAGGGGGTGGTGGGAAAAAACATACTGGGGACAGAAAGCATTTTCGGATCAATGCTTTTTGCGGAAATAGGACGGATTTTAAAATCTATTTCAAATCAGAGCAGGAAGGAACGAGGGGAAATATTTCAAAACGAAAAATTCTGGATTTAAACGTTAATGCTCGGCGGTGAATGTGGGAGATGGTTTTGTTCGCCTGGGAAAGCAAAGCCCGGCTTTAACCTGCCCCGGTCAGTCTCCAGCCCCCCCGCTGCCTCCCCTTAGCCTTACACCCGCAAAACCCCGAGCAGACGGACGAGAGAAGAAGGCTGGGCAAGGCTCTGAATGTCGCTTAAACCCTTCCAGTTTTGCTTTCCTGGGACCTTGCCATTGCAGCCGGAGCCTGGGGGCTTTCCCTGTGCCCTGCAGCTGCCGGGGGAGGACGGGGGCGATGGCCGAGGCGTAGCAGGGACCTCCTTCTTCCTTACGCTTCGAAGGTTTCTTTAATATTTAACTTAGGAGTGACATGAGACGAGCGAAAGGAACTCAGCCCCGACCTGTAAGCTCACATTTTGAAACAGATTTTTTAATTTTCTTTATTCCCATTTTTTTTTTCCTTGCCCTCTCCCTCCTCTGTCTTTGGCTAGGGAAGTTGGGGTTTGTTCTGAAACTTTGGAAAAAAAAAAAAAAAAAGAAAAAGAGGGAGGGAGTTAGCTACATGTAATTCTTTTCTGGATGAAAGGTGGTGATAATTAGCGGTTTGCTCGCCCAAATGTAGAAATACCCACAGCCCAAAAACCACACAGGGCTGGGGCGTTGTGCAGTCCTGGAGGATGGGTGTGAAATTCAGGAAGGGCTTTTCTTTTCTCCCTCTGGCTGCAGATATCGCCGTGTGTGTGTACATATACGCACTAGTGTTACTGACCTGCGGGAAATATTTTACAGCTACTTATCTCTCCCTGTGCAGAGAACGAAGGCGATGGGGCTATTTCCTCCTTTCTGCCTCGTTTTCTCCTTTTCTCCCTGTTCCTATGCAGCTGCCCCAGCCCGTGCCTTTTTCAGGCTCTTTTATTCGCCAAAAACACCTGACCGGCTCCGGGAGGCTCTTTCTGCAATCTGACAATTCACCCTGCCAGAAGGGATGGCCACGGTCAGAAACATGCTGGGCCGGGGCGAGAATTGTCAGGGGCTGCAAAGTTGGGATATCCCCAGCTCTAACCCCTTGCAGAAACTGGGAGATGGGAGAAAGGCGTGGGAGGGAACACATCCAGCCCCCAGCCAGCCCCTTGTTCCCTTGTCCTTTCCGAGAGGGGTGAGAAAGAGCTTTCCCTCCCCGAGCTCCCCCCTTCCCAACATCCTGCCAAGCAATAGGCTGTAAAATAGTTATCCAGCCCAGCACACAGGCAAGTGCCGTTTGAGAGTAATTTCTGCCCCGAGCGTTTGGCCGGGGGCAAAGCAAGCGTGCTCTCTAACTGATCAACCTGGATATTTCATTATTCATTAATTTACTGTTTAACCAAATCCCACTCATTATCAGAGGCAACGCTTGGCAGAGCCCAGCGAACAGTAGCAGTTGGTGTCAGGCGTGGAGAATTGGCCCATTTGATCCTGGGCTGTTTTATTATTCAACACCACTGACTGAGAAAAAGGTCCATGAATAATAAAGAGCCAAAGCGTGTTTGAACTGAGAAGCATGACACAGCCTTACAAAACAGCAGTTAGGAAATTAAAGGCGAGGTGGCCCAGGCTTTGCATTTTTTATTCTCATTGTGGGCAAAGGCATTGGGATCCCACATTTTTTGTCACTCCTGTGTTTATTGTTGTTGTTACTCTTTTCTCACAAGTCTTTTGAGAGGTACAAATCCAAACTCTTAATCGGAAACTATTATTGTAAAGTTTCTTTCTGCTCTATCCCGATTGTCATTTTGGTTTTAAAAATGACACAACTTGTGCTGTTTGCTTCTTCTCTCTTCCTTTACTCCATAAGAAATAAGCCTCCTACAGGCATCATATCTGGATCATTTTGGGTGTAAACCCACAATAAATCTCACAAGAGAAGGTTAACAGAGCACTGGGATGCCTACGGTACCTTGGGAATTCTGCTGAGATCTGCAGGACCCTCAGGGCTGGGACTAGTCCTTAAGGATCAAGTCTCTGGGAAACCATTCCTTTGAAATAATTTTTCATATTTTGACACCACCTTCATCTCTAGGCACTGACTGATCACCAGCTGAAAAGCAGAATACACCTACTAGACCATTCAAAAAATATTTCATGCTGGATGCAAATAATTTAATAGTAAACCTTGCTATTATCAGGCCTTTCATTCTAGTAAACCCAGACATCTGCTTTTTTTGCCTGAATTCTTCCCTTCCATACAGCAGCAACTCACTGGTGTTATTTTAGTTACAATAGCAACACCATGTATTTTCCCAAATTCTATTGCTGCTAGGACACACAGGACTGTCCTATGGAGTAGTGACTTAGTCTTTAAGAAAAAAGAAAAAAACAAATGTATTCTCTAAAGTGGCTACAACACAGTGTCCTGAAAGAAAAGAAGGAATGGTCAACAGAAGCCTCAAAAAAACATTTACAAAAAGAGCTCTGCCTTTCATAAGTTTTGAAAGAACAGTGGAACCAAATAAATTAACCCTAATCTCACCTTCTGAAATTGGAGAGTTTTGCAAGTCTTTTGGTCAAAATATTCTTTCTCTGTTACCATTTTGATGTTTCTTGATTCTGACAAATGTTATTGTGACTTTTTTAAGTTGCAACATCTTTTCAGTTAGAAATAACATCTTTAACGTCATCAGGTTGCAGTAAAGTTCTGACTGTAATCTTTCTGTAAGCAAAAGGTAGGATGAATTTTACCCTTCTGACTTTTCTATTCCCCTTCTGTCAACACCACCAGACATCATGGTAGGAGCAGCCATGGTATTTTAGCCATCCTTGCATCCGAGGCTGGGCACAACATGCTGTGGGAGTCACAGACTGGGGGAGCCAGCCCCACAACACTGAGACTGGTCTCCCCCTCTGCCATTTGGATCTGCTCAGCCCCAGACACTCCAGATGCTTGGCTGGAAAAAAGAGATCATCCCTCCATTTTGTGTCCATTCCTATCTTCCCTCTCATCTTCTCTCCTGCCTCCTGAGATACACAGAAGTGGGATTTCTGACGGGTGGTAGCCGTGCAAGGAATGATAATTATAAGACCAAGTGCAGGTTATCTGAACATATTAGTTCTGGTCAGGATCAACAAAGAACTCCTAAATGATTTAGAGTTACTTGATTTGGATCAATTGTTTATTTAATAAAAAAGTGGCCAATTCAACCCCACACCACATGTCTTTTTTTTTTATTTGTGGCCTGGCTCCCTGCAAAGGCATCTTTGAACAGGCCATGTGTATCCTATTGTGGCAGCAGGCACTTATCCATAGATTCTGTCTCATCCTGCAGTGTGTTTTTTAATTTTCTTTTTTCTTTTTTTTTTTCTTTTTATTTTTCTTTTCCCCTGCTGTTACTTCTAGAAGAAGTGGTGTGAATTTCATTGGACTTTTATGTCTTGATTAACAAAAAAAAAAAAAAAAAAAAAAAAAAAAAAAAAAAAAAAAAAAACAAAAAAAAAAAACCAGGTTCAAGTCTCTGTTAGGAATACAGGCTTGGAAATTAGGCTTCTCAGTCAGAGCTTTGCCTTATCTTTTTAAATGAAAACCTTCTTTAGAAATCACTTCAGATTACCAGAGTTTCCTTTTAAGTCTGGTTCAGACTGACTGTGGGTTTTAAATGGGAAAAATAATAAGGTGTCTGTACATGTGTGTGCACATGAGCTGGTACAAATGATTCTTGTTCTGTTTATGCCTCTAATGTGTCTATATGGAATATTTTTCCTATTTTTTTTTTGTTTGTTTGTTTGTTTGTTTTCTTTTTCTTTCCAATCTTTCATTAATATTCATGAGTATGGTTAGTATTACTGGAATTGAGTGTATCTGGTGAAAACAGCCCAGACTTCTTGTTAGCATTTGTGTGGGCTTCATACATATTTGAGGTGGGTGTTCTTATTATCAGGGAGAACACAGGGCCAGGTTCATCATTGCTGAAACAACTTCCTTGCTGACTTTAGGAGAAGAAAGATTTCACCTGGACATCTCTACTAGCAAATTGCAAAAGATGGCCATGTAGTTATGCAGAAGAGACTATATATATGTGTTATGCCATGAGATTGCAGACACACATCTGATTTGGACTATCAGTTGCTGTAACACTGAGTGGTTGGTCATGTGTTCAGAAACACTAGTAATTTGCTCTCATAATGTTTCCACTTGATTTTCATTCCTGCTAGGTACTAAAATAATAACAACTGTAGGGTACATTCTTCAGGAGGTATAAAATAGCAAAGATTCATGGTTATTTTCTTGGAAGGCAGTAGTGTTTAAGAACAGCAGAATGTTTTTTTTTCCTTGGTAAAAAGTGGTTCTCTTTCTGTTGCTGTAAAATAAATAAATAAGTAAAAAAGGTTCTGCTGTCAGGACAAAAGAAGAAATCTGGTGTTTCCATGCATGCATGAATGTGACGAGCAGACGTGCATCCCAGTGAAGGCTGTTGAGCATAAGTGGATGTGAATGCCAGCGAAGGATTATACCGTAGGTGCAGAATTGCAGGTTTAATCACATGTGATTATAATTGAGTGTGGGGGGATGTGGGCAACATTGGTGGTGTAACTGAATGGGGAGTGTGAGGGTGTGATTGTAATTAAGTGTGGGTGTAGCACTCCGAACATAACTGAATGTGAGTGCCAGGAGTTGGGTATGTAACCAAATGTGAAAGTGTCTGAGTGAGTACATGTTAGCGGATGGAAGAGGGCATGATTGAAGCTGAAGGTGAGTGCATCTGAGTGTCTGCGATGGAGCTGGTGCATGCTGGATGACTTTCAGGAGCCAGGATGGCACCAGCAGGACCACACGAGACAGGCTGCTCAGCCATGTTTTGGGGGTCAGGGATGTTAGAGGTGTGGGTATAATCAAATTTAGCCTGGGTTTTCTAAATTGAAGCATGAGCTGGTACAGCCCTTCCACTAGTGTGCTGAAAGTCACAAGCAATCTCATTGACTTTAATGTAGCTGAACATTCCTGAATAAGTGCTCAGTACCAGGAACAAAAACTACAAAATTAGTGAATGTAATTAACCAGCCCAGTAGTGAATAGCACTGGGCTAGTCTACAAAACATTGACTGCTTGCTCAAATAAAATGCTATATACATCTACATACATATATATATATATTGCTGTGTTCCTGTTTCCAGTGTATTAATTTTTTATGTATAGTTTAGTCTGTAAGTTTACTGCAGGAAAGTTTTTACAAACAAGGCATTTCAAATGACTTTTAGAGTATGTTTGTGGCAGAGGTATTTCCAAATACCTTTTTCACATGTAGCATGTGTTTCTAAGAACTAAATTAATCCAATCAAGTCAAAGGACTAACACATCATAAACTATGTGTCTAAACAAAACTAATTAGCCCAGCTTTGTTTTGATATATCAAACATATACAACAAAGAGCATATAGACTTGAGACCAAGATGCCTCAAAGAAATAATTTGGAATATGGCTTTGAATAATGAATAAATTGTAACCTTGAAAACCATGTGTGAATCTAAAAAAAAAAAAAGATGGTTTCATTCAATTCTCCTTTTTCCTTCCAAACTAGTGGCTCAGCTCTAGTTTATGTGCCAGAATGATTGAAAATGATGCTACCAGCAACATTCTCATTGCCATTTGCCAATGTACGCAAGTTTCCTATTATTTTTACCTTCCTTTTTACTGCTTCTCATTGAGACAGGCACACACTTCTCTTCACACGCCTTAGGGCTTCTTGACACTTCAGAATTTACCAGAATAGCTATTCCAGAATTCTGGAATAAAATTGGCTACACGGGGGCTTTAATTAAATAACTACTTGGGAACCATTATCCAGAAATAGTAAATTTGCAGGAGTAGAAAAATGTGAGAGAAACAATGTGACCCAGTGAGTAGAGACATGGAATGGGAGAAAGGAAAAAGCAGTCTTTTCTCAGTTCAGCCATTCTCCTGAAACAGCTGTCTTATTCCTTATTTTTATATGTATAAATGGGGATAAGGACCCACATCCTGGTGTTTTACTGAGGGACTGAGGTTAATTTTACTAGATTTTGCTTGCCTAAAAGGTAGGAACTTGAATAAATTGCAGAAGCTCCCTCTACATAGATAGAGAGAGCTTTTACTAGGGGCTGGTTTGTGACATCTTAACATGAGTAGATAGACTGTATGACCAACATCACTGTCTTTGTTTCTCAATTGGCTTCATAGGGACCCAGAGAACTCACAGAGACAGCAAGAGTTTCCTTTTACTTTTACTGATTCCCTTATTGTTATTGAAGTACGAGTCCACAAATGACAGAGCTGCTAAATTAGGCAAAGATAAGAGGTGTAAAGGTAACCATTACTACTTATTTTATGTTGAGAAGAACTTTGAGACACAAAGAACTGTGCTTCCCCGGCAGTCTCACTGCTACTGTAGACATTACTTCTTCTTTGTCCCGTGTTTCTTTGTTGCATAAGTGAATTTAGTTTGTAACATGTGGGAGTGATCCCTTCGGTTCGACATAGGAGAATTGTGTTTTTGTGGCCTATTGAGCAAGACATCAGCTGAACTTTTGCATCATCTTTAGAGTTACATGTGCTCACCATGTCCACCTTGTTCTGACACCATCTCAGCTGCTTGATGTTACTCTGCTTTCACTTGATAGGCTTTGATAGTAACAGCACATATTTTCTAGTAACGGCAGCTCAGGGGCACCCGCTTGTGAGCCTCATTCAGGTGGCATGTTAGCTCAGCTCATGACAGTTTTGATGCAATGCAAGTGTTATTTGCTGATCTTTTATTAGCTTTCTTATCAGTTGTAGAAGTGTGCTCTTGGATTACGCCCCCAGCCTTTCTTTGAGGTATGAGAATCTGAGGACATTGATTTTAGTGTGATTTGTGTGTGTTCAGTCATTGAATATCAAACCCTCGGTGTCTGATTTAACACCCATCCATCACTGCTAAAGCTTTCAATGACATCAGTGGCCAAGACTGGGCCCTTCAAGTGTAAATTTTAAGGAATGAATCACTGCACACTTCTATAAAGGTTCCTGCTGGAAATGACTTGATTAAAAATAACACACTTAAGAGAGGTGTTTCAGCTCCAGCCAGACCTCATTAACAGAATCACTCTTGATGTTCTCCTTGGCAAGCCTGGCGTTAGGTCTGCTTCAAACTTGTTTATGAGGTTGTTTGAGGTTTGTGCAGCACACAAGATCTACAGTTGGAAAAGTGTCACTGCATGAGGCTGTAATCCTCACTGTGGTCAACGTGTTGAGAGTTTTATATTTCCTGACTGCAGGATCTTTCCATAAAGTGAAGGGGGGAGGGATATTATTGTGATTAACCAGCTGGTTTATTAAAACTTCTGGAAGCCATGGTGAAGCTTTAATGAGATTATTGTGTCCATAAACTGCAAAGTTTCTTCTGCTCTTTCTTATTATGGGGGAAATAGAGAAACTGGCCAGGCATTTCTCAGGCCACGGGAAAGGTTATTAGAGACCATAACCCTGGGTGTGAATGGTGGCAGTGAGACAGGGAGAGGCCTTCCTGATGCACTCACCAACTGAAAATTTGTGAGGTGTTTCTTCGCCCATGGTCCCTGGAGGTGTAAACTGCAGCAGAAGCTTTTGGCAGCCCCAGCAGAAACAGGTACAGGTTTTCCTCCTTCCCTCAAACCTCCCTAGTTAACCTGCAGGCTGAAACATGAACAAGTTTTCCACAGGTTACCCATAACCCATGGTTTGGAAATGTGCATGGCATGTACAGACCTAATTTTAACAGAGTTCCTAAGCACCTACACAACAGTATGCAGGTGTCTTTAGTCTGACCATTCAGGCTCATGCTTCTATGCCCCCAACAACAGCCATGACAAGCTCCCTTTTTATAAGAGTGATGGAGTAGCAGTTTTTTTCTAGATAACAAGAGCATTTAATGTTTATGCAGAACAGCACATTCTGCATAACATTGGCTTGCTTTCCAATATTAACTAACTAATTTCTCTGCCAGGTAACCAAACAATATGATGCAGTGCACAAGGAAGAGGCTGAGCGTGCTCCAGGTCTCAGGAAAAATAGTAGTAAGGTGAGCTGTAAGGGCTTCTTGGCCTTTCTTTCTTGATTCCTCTATTCTTTCTATCAATTTGAAATGAAAAGTGAAAAAAAAAAAATAATGTTGTCCTATATACTAACACATACTAAACTTCCTTTTATTTGTTAATTGCATTAGTTTACTCTTAATCTCTTAACTTTTATTGCTCCTTATTTTTCCCCCTCCACATTTTTCCATATTTTCATAAACTACTTAAAATAATGTAAGATGACATAAAGTCAACTCTCATTTTGCTTGGAGAGGTGGAAAAGATAGGGAATAGAATAGAGTGGAGTAGAATAGAATAGAATAAAATAGAATAGAATAGAACAGAACAGAATAGAACAGAATATAATAGAAATAATGAAAGTGAAAGTGAATTGAAATGAATAGAATAGAATAGTTCAGTTGGAAGGGACTTACAAAGCTAATCAATTCCAACTGGAAAAGCTTCACAAAAAAAAAAAAAACAAAAAACAAAAAACAAAAAACAAAAAACAGAAAGGAAGTATGCCAGGTTGTGTCCAATGTGGTGAGCCTTTCTAGATATTAGGGAAAAAAAAAAAAAGGAAACTCAAATGGTATTTCTAACAGAAGGACTTATAAGTTCATTCTCTATAGTAGACAGCTTGGAGCTGTCAGGCCACACTTACTGGGCATATATTGACTGAAGTGCCACAATCTAGTCATATCCATATGGGGCAGATTATTCTTCATCTGGGTAACTTTAATGCAAAAGCAGACAATATCACACCTTCTGGTGTCATACCTATGGTAAGCAATGTCTCCAGTATCCATCTCTTTGTAATCTCCAAAGCCAATAATTATATTCCCTTGAACAGATCAGGGGGAAAGTGGTGAGCTTCTTCAGTAGATACCCTCTGTACATCCTATGGTGCTGCAGGATTTAGGAACCATGCAAATGTTTTTCAAGCCACTATTAAACATTTCTCAAAGAAACTAATGTGTGGTCTGTTTTATAGTGAATGTAATAAAAATTGCTGGATCCAATTTATCCTTAACGCAGGCAGGCCAGAGGTGAATCCTAGTTTTTTAGTTGTTGCTGTAGCAAATATTTGCATTATTATTATTTATTTTTCATTTTAAAATTTTCTCAACAATTTCTGTTTATTTGTAACATAAATGAAGTAGAAAGGATGTTGATAAAAGAGTAAGCCATTTAAATACAGACATTATAAAAACACAGCAATACCTATTAAAGTACTCAGAAAAGTAGTTATGAAGTCTGATTCAGCTTCCATTTTAATCAGTAGCAAAATTCTAATTGATTTCAGTGAGAACATGGTCTGCCCATAATGAATGCTGTCAATTGTAAAGTAATTGATTCACATTCCCACCCTCTGAATGCAACAAGGCACATTCCTTACATTTCCATAAAGGAAAACCCAACTCATATAATTTTTGATGGGTCAGAATCAGTGGATTATAGGATTTCTTTCAAGGATGTGATATTTTAATATCCTTGTATAAATAACTTTCCTTGTAGAGTATTTGAAAATAAAAAGATTTTATTGAAAAAAAAAAAGATAAATTCTGATTATAATCACATAGGGCTAGTGAATTAGTAAGCAGAAATCCTATCATTGTACGTAGGGCAGGGCACTCCACAGGAAGACTTTACTTAGTTTCCTTAGGGAGGGTTTATGAGCAATAATCTTAGAAACACAGAATCATTAAGTCTGGAAAAGACCTCCAAGATCATTTGGTCCAACTGTTCCCCTACCACCAATATTACTCTCTAAACCATGTTCCTAAGCACCATGTCCACCCTTTCCTTGAACACCCCCAGAGACGGTGACTCCACCACCTCCCTGGGCAACCCATCCCAATGCCTGACTGCTCTTTCTGAGAGAAATGTCTCTTAATTTCCAACCTAATCCTCCCCTGGTGCAGTTTGAGGCCATTCCCTCTAGTCCTATCACTAGTTACTTGTGAGAAGAGGCTGACCCCCAGCTCCTTTCTTCCTATCTTCCATTCAGGTAGTTGCAGAGAGCAATAAGGTCTCCCCTGAGCCTTCTCTTCTCTAGATTAAACACCCTCAGTTCCCTCAGCTGCTCCTCATAGGATTTGTGTTCCAGGTCCTTCACCAGCTTCATAGTCCTTCTCTGGATGTGCTCTGGGGCCTCGATGTCCTTCTTGTACTGAGGGGCCCAAAGCTGAGCACAGTACTTGAGGTGTGACCTCACCAGAGCAGATCACCTCTCTGGTCCTGTTGGTTGCACTATTCCTGATACAAATCAGGATGCCGTTGGCCATCTTGGCCACCTGGGCACACTGCTGTCTCATGTGCAGGCGAGCATCAACCAACACCTCCAGATCCTTTTCGTTTGCACAGCTTTCCAGCCACTCTCACCCAAACCATGTAGCCCTACATGGGGTTGTTGTGGCCAAAGTGCAGGACCCGGCACTTAGCCATTTTGAACCTCATGCCATTGGCCTCTGCCCATTTATCCAACATGTCCAGGTCCCTTTGCAGGGCCTTTCTACCCTCTGTCAGATTGACAGTTCCCCACAACTTGGTGTTGTCTGCAAACTTAATGAGGGTGCACTCAATTACCTCATTCAAATCATCAATAAAAATATTAAAGAAGATGGGCCCTAACACCAGCCCCTGGTGAACACCACTCTTGACCGGTTGCCAGATGGATTTCACTCCATTAATCACTACTTTATGAATTTGGCTGTCCAGGCAGTTTTAACCCAGCAGAGAGTGTAACTGTCAATAATAATCAATAATCTTTTGTCCTTTCTACTTCAACATATTTGCAGTCATCAGATTTGTTCTGAACATGCTCTTCAGCATCCTCAACACATTGCTCACTGCATGAACAAACCTACTTGGTTATCTAGTGTGTAATATCCAGGAAACTACAGAGTTTCCACATCTCTTATCCAATAATATCTGGAAATCCAGCTCATTTCAAGTACTCTTTGTCTAGGACAAAAGTGATTTGACTGTCAAGCAGTGGTGACATGGTACTTCTTCTCCATTAGGGATCTCATACAATAGCACATGAAAAATTATGTTCCTTCAAGTTGACCTTGAGGGGACACAAAGGTTACATTTTGTTGACCTCATTAATGTATATAAATATCTGAGGGGAGGGTGTTGAATGGATGGAGATTGTCTCTTTTCAGTTGTGCCCTGCTACAGGATGAGAGGCAATGAGCACAAACTGAAGCACAGGAGGTTCCAGCTGAATATGAGGGGGCACTTCTTTACTGTGAGGGTGAAAGAGCACTGGGACAGGCTGCTCAGAGAGGTTGTGGAGTCTCCTCTGGAGATATTTAAAACCCACCTGGATGCCATTCTGCACAATGTGCTCTAGATGACCCTGCTTGGCCTAGATGATCTTCTGAGGTCCCTCCCAACATCGGCGTTCTGTGATTCTGTGATTTTCTCATCTTTCTGATGTCTAGGCTCCACACAAAACTAGAGCCCATTTACTTGCATACACATGGTATGTAAGCACATAAGTGGTCTATAATGAGTCTGAACTGGAAACATTTTCAAAAGTCAGAGGATAAGTAACATTCCATACTTATTGCAGGTTCACTTGTAACCTGCTGTAGACATAGCCGTGGTTTGAGAGGTGTCTTCCTCACCTCCAAGATTTAGGAGTGATGAATGGACCTTTTCTAACAGGTAAGATGATACTTTACACTCATATTCAGCCAAAAGGATGGTAATCACTTCTTCAAGGGGAACACTGATCTCATATCCAGACACAAGGTTTTGATGTTAATGTTAGGAAAAACACATTCACTGTTTTACTTGAAAAAAATGCTGTAGAGATTCTTTATTTAGCAAAAATCACAGGGCATGTCTGGTTCATAAGTGTTAAATTTAACATGAAGATGGAAGAATTTTTCATTTTTTTTTTTGATCCTGCCCTAACCTCTTCTTACCATGGCCTCATCTGTAAAAGACTTGCAGCCCATATTTTTATGACTTCTCAAACCTAAGTAGCTTGTGCACAGACCAACAAATAAGTGGGTTAGGAACCTTCAATAAAAAGGTATCAAATTACATTAAATCACTTTAAATCACAAAGTTTGATGTGTTGGTGGGGGAATAGGGAGTATGAGATGATTCAAGAGGAAGTTTTTCAGCAGGAATTGCATATGGCCCAAAGGTAAATTTGTGTAAACATATTCTGGACCCACATGACACTGGGGGTGACTGTTATTGACATACTTCAGGTGATGGTGAAGGAAAGGTTTTTTGTTTGTTTGTTTGTTTGTTTTTTGTTTGTTTTTGTCCACAGCTGTCAGATTTCCAGGGAAGTTCTGTGTGTGGGCACTAATCCCCCAATTCTGCCAAAGAAAATTATATTATCTCTAAATTTCCAGTGCATTTTTGGTGGGAGAATAAAATCTTTGCCTCAAATTGTCCATAAAACTGCATTGTTCTATTAAATCACTGTGACAGCAATGGTTGTCCCACAACAGAAAATGTTTTAAAGAGAAAAAGGTGTTTCGATCGATGTGTATAGGGTGTGTGTACCCTCCAGGAAAAGAAATCATTGGTCACTCTGTGGGACTGGCAGTTTTAGTTCAGGACTATGTATTTACCTCCAATACATGTTAAAGCCCATCAACCCCATCCCTTCCTCCAACAGCACAAAATTATTCTACAGGTTTCTCTTTTTGCTAATTGGCAGCAGCTCTGTAATTATGAGATAACCACTCCAAACGAAATATTTGGGATTGGGTTTGAAATACTGTCTCTTCCTGCCTGCCTGGGGGATTTATGCAAATGCAGAAAAAATTGTACCCTAAGTCAAAAGATTCTGTGGTCTTATCCACCTCTTCCAGGACTTTATGAGCAGGAAGGAAGGTTAGGGCAGTTTTTCATTTCCTATGTGAATGTCAGAGCTTGGAACAATAATGGGGTCTGGAATTGCTCTTCATAAAAAGTATGCTGAAATTATCAGTAGAATGGAAGGGAAATGCACCAGGTGAGATAGGAGATATAAAAATAATTTTCCTGTTGCAAAGTAGTTTTCTTCCTTTAAATGGCACGAAGGACTAATCTGTTTAGTATCCAAGTAAGCTATTTATATATATCTGGTAATTTATTTTCCTGCAAATAAATCCATCTGATATTATTAGGGTACATAGAGAATATATATATTTCTATATATATATAAAATTTTCCTTTTGGTTTCTAATGCTGAAAAATGCCCAATTATTTCTGCTGTGTAGCCAGCAGTCTGCAATTCAGAATCACAAGCTATAGATTAGAACATTTATAAGACTCAACAGACAAGAGGTTAATTTTAAGTGTGAACTTTAAAAGCCTCAGCTGGTTAAATTTTGAAGAAAAGATGAGACAGGTTCAAGGGTTAACATGACTTAAACATCCCAGGACAAACTAAGTATAGCACCTGGGAGACTGTGGTTTTAAAATAACCCTTAAGAGTATAACATTAATAATAATAATTTCCTAAGGCTTTTAAATTCCAGAAGTTTCCTGTGGTCAATAGTTAACAGAAAAATATATTGTGCCTAAAATTCAGATATAGAAACTTGAATATTTTGTCTGATTTCCAATTTTTCTGTGCATAAGAAACCAAATGAAAACAAAACACATAAAATAAAAGTATGCTGCATTACATATGAAAACATAACTAGTTCACATGTACACTACATGTATGTATCTACATACACACACATACACATACACATGTATTTAGAGAGGGGAAGAGAAGGGTGACAATCATTGCTGAGATACACTAGCAAGTCAAAATTTGCTTCTGGGAAGCATAAATATGAAAAAGCAGTATTTATTACTGCAAGAAGACTCATGAGATTTTTAAAGAGATACTGAATATCTGGGGGGTAGATTAGTCTCATGTAATGTTACCTGTCTAGACAGCCAGTACCTAATCTAAGCTAATTGTCTAAGCTGTTGATCATCTCTCAATAGTCAATGGAAGCAGACAGGATCCTCTAGAGAGCAGTTCATCTCACTTATACTAGGATGGGTTAGGCCGTTACTAGAGGTTTGTATCTTTCTTCACAGATTGTAAGAGGAACTGATTAAATACTGTAGATAGACGTCTAACTTTCTGATGGCTAAAGTTAGGAGAATTTGCATTTCCTGTGCTTCCGGGTTAACACTTCCCATCCAAATAAATAACTTTAACATTTGAGATGCATTAGGTTAGACTGCTAATCTAAATATTAGAAAACCAAAGGCTTTGAACTTACTCAAGCTTTCGTACACCTCCAGTCTTTAAGCATTAATTGTATTGCTACAGTATTCTCCTTCATCTGTCCTTTCTCTGTCATCGTTATCTGATTTCATGGGGAATGAGACCATATTCCTACCAACTAGACAACACCTAAATCCTATGCCTAGATTTATGGGCTACCTACAACCTACTGCCAGATGAAACGAAGCATAGAATCATAGAATATCCTGAGTTGGAAGGGACCCTTAAGGATCATCAAGTCCAACTCTTGACACCACACAGGTCTACCCAAAAGTTCAGACCATGTGACTAAGTGCACAGTCCAATCTCTTCTTAAATTCAGACAAGCTCAGTGCAGTGACCACTTCCCTGGGGAGCCTGTTCCAGTGTGCAACCACCCTCTCTGTGAAGAACCCCCTCCTGATGTCAAGCCTAAATTTCCCCTGCCTCAGCTTAACCCCATTCCCGCGGGTCCTGTCACTGGTGTTAATGGAGAAAAGGTCTCCTGCCTCTCGACACCCCCTTACGAGGAAGTTGTAGACTGTGATGAGGTCTCCCCTCAGCCTCCTCTTCTCCAGGCTGAACAGGCCCAGTGACCTCAGCCGTTCTTCGTACGTCTTCCCCTCCAGGCCTTTCACCATCTTCGTAGCCCTCCTCTGGACACTCTCCAACAGTTTCATGTCCTTTTTATACTGTGGTGCCCAGAATTGCACACAGTACTCGAGGTGAGGCCGCACCAGTGCAGAGTAGAGCGGGACAATCACCTCCCTTGACCAACTAGCGATGCCGTGCTTGATGCACCCCAGGACACGGTTGGCCCTCCTGGCTGCCAGGGCACACTGCTGGCTCATATTCAACTTGCTGTCTACCAGGACCCCCAGATCCCTCTCTTCTAGGCTGCTCTCCAGCGTCTCATCGCCCAGTCTGTACGTGCAGCCAGGGTTTCCCCGTCCCAGGTGCAGGACCCAGCACTTGCTCTTATTGAACTTCATGCGGTTGGTGATCGCCCAGCTCTCCAACCTATCCAGATCCCTCTGCAAGGCCTTTCCACCCTCATTCGAGTCCACAACTCCTCCAAGTTTGGTGTCATCAGCAAACTTGCTCAAAATACCTTCTATTCCTACATCCAGATCGTTTATAAAAATATTGAAAAGTACCGGCCCTAAAATGGAGCCTTGAGGGACCCCACTCGTGACCGCCTGCCAGCCTGACGCAGCCCCATTCACCATAACCCTTTGGGCCCTGCCCATTAGCCAATTGCTCACCCATCAAATGATGTTTTTATTTAGCTGTATGGTGGACATTTTGTCCAGTAGGATCCTATGGGAAACCGTGTCAAAAGCCTTGCTGAAGTCCAAAAAAATCACATCAGCTGGTTTCCCTTGGTCCACCATACGGGTGATCTTATCATAAAAGGAAATCAGGTTAGTTAGGCAGGACCTACCCTTCACAAACCCATACTGGCTGGGACCAATGACTGCTTTTTCCCCCAGGTGCGCCTCAATAAGTTCGAGAACCATCTTCTCCATGATTTTACCAGGCACTGACGTGAGACTGACAGGCCTGTAATTGCTAGGGTCTTCTTTCTGACCCTTCTTGAAAATCGGCACAACATATGCCAGCTTCCAATCTACCAGGACCTCTCCAAATTCCCAGATCCCTTCCACATAAAGAACCATTCTACTGCTTGAGATTTGATGTGAAGGGGGAAAAAGGAAGGAAATAGGGAAATATCCTCAGTTCTTGCCACCAGGCACAGATGAGGAATACAAAGTTTATGGGACTAAGGGAATGAAAGCAAAATAAAAGACTGCCATGAAGTCTCCCCTCAGTCTCCTCTGCTCTGGGCTGAACAATCCAAGTGACCTCAGCTGCTCCTCATATATCTTCCCCTTTGTACACTTGCACTACTTGGGACACTCTCTGATAGTTATATTTTGGGTTACCCTGAGTAGTTGAGTGAGTATCTGCTGCTTTTTGTGATGCAGTTTTTTTTGGGTGTTTGTAGCAAATTATCTGGATAAGGTTCTAAGATCTGGATCTAAGTGCAGAGGAGAACAGGCTCCGTCGATCCTTTATGAGTCCAAAGCTAAGCACTTCATCATTTTTAAGGACAAAATAATGGGGTCCCTTTAAGAAAAATATACCTGAACTTGATTTATTTGCATTCAGAAGTAGCTAAATGGAAATCAGCAAAGCAGCACCAGTATACAATCAACTCAGGCAAGGTCAGAATCAGTCACAAAATCTGTTTTTTAAGCTCCACTAAGCCTTTATGATAAGTCCCATGCAAATCATCCAGAATACCTTGCTTCTAACGGGGCTTTTTCTGAAGCTGTAACATTCTGCAGTCTATTTCTCCCAGGCCTTGGATTTTCTGGCAGTGCACACATGCTCACTGTTAATAAAAGCAAATGGCTACAGGGGATTCTGAGTCTTAAATTTAATAACGGATAAGAGTTAAAGTAAACAGTGACTTTGCACCGGTGCAGACGGCTTTGCAATGGACATGCCAATGGTGAGCTGCAGCTCAGCAGTCTTCTTTCCTGGACATAGATCTGTGTGTTATCTGATCATTACCTGATCTGTGTGTAATGGTAAAGAGGGGGAAATAGCTTTTATTGCTCACCCTTTTCTCTTCCTCTCCTCACCCTCTCCTTTATTGCACTTGTGAGGTCTTGACAGCTTTTTTTTTTCCTTTTTTCTTTTCTCTCTCTCTTTTTTTTCCTCTCCTTTTTTTTTTTTTTTTTCTCTCTTTCTTCCTTTTTCAGCTGTGCAGCTACTGATGGAAAAGGAATTTCCAGAGCACCCAGAAACCGAAGAGCACTGTGCTAAGAACAAATAGCACAAAGACTAATCGTTTCATAGCAAATACCACTCGGTAGGAAGCAGGAAAACCGAATTAGTAAGTATGCCAGTAATTCTAATCAATATGCCCCTTTGCATGTCGGGCTACAAATGCAGAACAAAGTTGGTTAAAATGCACGTCCTGGGCCATTTTAACATCTGGAACTTTTTATGTATTCATGAAGATTGTGAGTCAGATTCAAAAAGCTGTTTAAACAAGTGTGTTGATACACATAAGGTTTACTGTATATATAGAAAAAAAGCATCATTTTTAACATGCTTTTTTGTATCCCTGCCAGCCTTCTGCCAACTGGGGATAGAGCGTAGGTTGTTGGCATGTGTTCCTAAAGCTCTCATTGGAATGGAAACTTCCCAATTCTGGTTCAAGGGTTAGCTGGGTGTTTGATTTAAGCTAGACTGCCTTGGAAAACACTTTTTTAATTTTTTTAAAAATATTTTTTTTTATTTTGTCAAAATGAGCATTTATGTTGGTAGTTCTCACACTCATTTTTTGTTATTATAGGATATGTTTATATCTTGAAACAAGTGTTCTGGTTAACCAGGTACTAAAAAAGACTGATTTAATATGGGTAAGACTTACAATATGGCAGTAGCTGACTCTTTGTGGGGGGATTAAGGTCACTTTATGTTGGTTGTGTATAGATAATGCACCTAGCTCTGGTTAATCAACTAATGACCTGTTTGGAGGTTCATATTCTCTGGCATTGAAACCATATACAGAAACTAGATGACTGCTTTGGTCCAAATGCCTAACTCAGAGATAAGTGTAGTGTGTTCCTGTATTACCAGGTGTTAGTGATATGGGCTTCATGTGTGCTTTAAGAAGTCCGAGCCAGGCCATTTTCAGCCATGGCCAGTGCCAGACTTAGAGTCAACAGGCACAAACAGGAACAGAGGAGGTTCCATCTAAACATCAGGAAACACTTTACTGGGCAGGTGACAGAGCACTGGAACAGGTTGCCAAGAGTGGTTGTGGACTCTCCTCCTTAGAAATCTCCAAAAGCCACCTGGATATGGTCCTGGCAATCTGCTCTAGGTGTCTCTGCTTGAACAAAGGTGTTAGATCAGATGACCTGAAGAGGTCCCTTCTAATCTCAACCATTTTGTGATTCAGAAATCTAAGACAAAATCTTTTGAGAAATAACCATCTCATTAAGAAATAAAGTTGCGTCGTCTCCTAATTTCCTTTAGCTTCAATAAATGGGAGTGAAGTATCTATTTTAAAAGCATGCACTTGATTGAGTTTGAAGTTACTCTTAATCTCATGGCCCCCTCTCCCTCCCTGCATCAACAGCCATGGTGACATACACCCTCTCATATCTATCCACAGTTCAAAAGAGTTGGAATGAAAAACTGTAGCCTGAACCCTGTGGTGTACCATGTAAGTGTCTTTGTGGAGGTAAAGCAGGAAGCAGGAATATTTATTTTTTCCACTCACTTGTTCTCCAACCATAAGGAACTCTGTGCCTCAGGGAACCCATGAGGTAGTTTTCTTACCCAAGAGACTGGGTTTGAGGTATAATTAATTAATTAATCACTGTAAAGTGCTCTGAGCTTTTGTAAGAGTTAGAAGCAAAAATTATAATACTCAGGTAAATGGAAACAGTAAAGATATTGCACATGGAAAAAGAAATATTATTTTATGAATGTGTTTACAGTATCCTCATTTAATACCCATTTGGTTTGATTGCTCTTAAAAAAAAAAACCTTTTTAGTCAAAGTGATACATTCTGTTGGCTCCTTGTAGAGCTGTAAAATGTAAAGTATAATGCATTCATTCTTAAAATAGTAACTTAAAAAAAGGTACTTTCTTAATACATCAAAATCTTATTATAAACATTCTGTTAGAAGATTCTTGCATCAAACTTTCTGTTTACAGTTAAAAGTATTAAACTATGTTTCAGTGTTTTATTAAGGTGGAATTTAGATATCTGAAAGTTCAAAGTCTGGATCCAAGAAGGTTCTTCTGGGTTCCCTTTGTAGTCAATGGAAAAGACAAGTGATTCTTGAGATAAATAGACCTAAAAAATGAGCATAACCAAGCTGAGATGAAGGACTCTCTGGAACTACCTTATTCTTTTTCCTCTTAACTAGGAAATTTGCAATTATTACTACAGGTGATCGCTATACTTTTAAGTGAGTTAGTACAACTTTAACCATTCGGGCTTTAAAGGTGCACAAGTGAGATGAATATAACTTACGGTTTCCATTTTCCAAATGAAACATTACAATGGAGGCAAGGTACACAGAGTTAGCAACTCATGTGTAGGTCACGTTTCCTTTGAGGGGGATTCAGGATATTTCAAATGACTCTGAAGCTGTTGGATATGACACAGGAGATATTGTAAATAGGTCTCTTTTGGAGTGGAGGCCGAAGACACCTGCTTGTTGAAGTCTTGGACTTAGATTTTGAAAAAAAAACAAAAAACAAACAAACAAACAAAAAAAAAACCAAAAAAACCCCATGATATTTGTGTGAGAAGATCATCTCTTAAGAGATTTCTAAAACATCTGCTTCTCATCCCATCACAAATGCTGCCTGCCTTTGGGATGCTTTGGCATTTCCACTTCCAGTCCCAGCTTGCTACCAGCAGCATAAAAACATTAGAGGAACTTGATCAAGTCTGGTTTGAGTTTAGGTGTAAAAATGACAAAGTCTCATCTGCTTTCTATCTTCTAGTCCTTTTCAATCAAGATGTCTGAATGACCATTATGTACATTTTTAAGGAGATTGTGTAGGGGACTAGAATAGGAGCCAGCTTAAAGAAGCAGGAGATCCTTTTCCCTGTGTCTCCTCTATAAATCTCTCATTATCAAAATAATGCTTCATTTGTGGTCTTGGATGTTTCTGCCTTGGATGGGTCATATTTGTTCTGACACAGATGGTATAAATCATTTGTTGTAATCCATGTTTGATCAGCAGAAAAGTTTAAGAGAAAAAAACAACAAACCAAACAACATAAACAACAACAACAAATAGCTATAGCAAACAGGCTCCGCATACACTCTCAATTTCTGATAATCAGTCTTTATTTAATTAAGCTTCATGTCTTATAATAAGAATCGCAGAATCACAGAATCACAGAATTTCTAGGTTGGAAGAGACCTCAAGATCATCGAGTCCAACCTCTCACCTAACACTAACAGTCCCCACTAAACCCTAAGCTCTACATCTAAACGTCTTTTAAAGACCTCCAGGGATGGTGACTCCACCACTTCCCTGGGCAGCCCATTCCAATGTCTAACAACCCTTTCAGTAAAGAAGTTCTTCCTAACATCCAACCTAAACCTCCCCTGGTGCAACTTAAGCCCATTCCCCCTCGTCCTGTCACCAGGCACGTGGGAGAACAGACCAACCCCCACCTCGCTACAGCCTCCTTTGAGGTACCTGTAGATGCAATAAGGTCATCCCTGAGCCTCCTTTTCTCCAGGCTGAACAATCCCAGCTCCCTCAGCCGCTCCTCATAGGACTTGTTCTCCAGGCCCCTCACCAGCTTCGTAGCCCTTCTCTGGACTCGCTCAAGCACCTCGATGTCCTTCTTGTAGCGAGGGGCCCAAAATTGAACACAGTACTCAAGGTGTGGCCTCACCAGAGCCAAGTACAGGGGAACGATCACCTCCCTAGCCCTGCTGGTCACACTGTTTCTTATACAGGCCAGGATGCTGTTGGCCTTCTTGGCCACCTGAGCACACTGCTGGCTCATATTCAGCTGACTATCAACCATCACTCCCAGGTCCTTCTCCGCCTGGCAGCTTTCCAACCATTCCTCTCCCAGTCTGTAGCTCTGCTTGGGGTGGTTGTGCCCCAGGTGCAGGACCCGGTGCTTGGCCTTGTTGAACTTCATGCAGTTGACCTCAGCCCATCGGTGCAGCCTATCCAGATCCTCCTGCAGAGCCTTCCTACCCTCGAGCAGATCGACACGCGCACCTAACTTGGTGTCATCTGCAAACTTACTGAGGGTGCACTCAATGCCCTCATCCAGATCATCGATGAAGACATTGAAGAGGACCGGCCTCAGCACCGAGCCCTGGGGAACGCCACTAGTGACCGGCCTCCAATTGGATTTGACTCCATTTACCACAACTCTTTGGGCCTGGCCATCCAGCCAGTTTCTAACCCAATGAAGCGTGCGCCAGTCCAAGCCAAGAGCAGCCAGCTTCTTGAGGAGAATGCTGTGGGAAACGGTGTCAAAAGCCTTGCTGAAGTCAAGGTAGACCACATCCACAGCCTTTCCCTCATCCACCCAGCGCGTCACTTTGTCATAGAAGGAGATCAGGTTCATCAAGCAGGACCTGCCCTTCATAAACCCATGCTGACTGGGCCTGATCGCCTGCTTGCCCTGCAAGTGCTGTGTGATGATTCTCAAGATAATCTGCTCCATGAGCTTCCCCGGCACTGAGGTCAAACTGACAGGCCTGTAGTTTCCCGGGTCAGTCCTCTGGCCCTTCTTGTAGATGGAAGAATTACCTCACAAGAAAAAGTGGTACCATATCAGGAAAACAACAACAAAAAACAGGTATATGAAGTGACTGATGAAAGTGATGGGAGGTGTTATTATAAGATCTGGACTCAGCATTGTCCAGTTCACTATTTCTTCAAAATATACAGTGTTCCTTTCTAGTGTGAGCTGAGACGTGCATTCAACACAATCAACAAACATTTTTATTCAGCTCCTGTTGCACACAGTGTTCTGATTTAAGGACCACAAAGATCTGAGTGAGACCCTGGCTTTAGTGACAAAACAGTTTGATTTTTTTTTTTTTTTTTTTTTTTTTTTTTTAAGAATATAGCATTGAGGAAGCAGAATATGTGCCTTGATGAGGTTTTGGAACTAGAGACAATGAATCAATCTCTGGTCCCCCTGCTATTAGACTGTTTTCACAGATATAGTTTCTTAGTCTGTATCTTTCAAAGAATGATCATGTTGTTCCTCTGTCAGCAGACGTGTGTTGCATTTGTCCTACATTTATACTGGAGAGCAAAGGATGTATCTCAATTTAGATTTTAGACCTCAGGGTTTCTCCTATATTTACTGCACAAAGCTAATGTGGAAAGTAGTTTTTGCATAGGAGAAGTTATCAATGTTGTAGTCTAACTGGACACAGCCTCTAAGAGATGTAAATGAACTTCAGGTGAAAGAAACGGTAAATAAATTCCAGATGAAAGAACATGTAATTATGGAGTGATTTGAGACAGTTTGCTAATGTGACCCTTGTTGCTGAAACAGAACCACAGTGCAGCATGATCTTCAAAACTGAACCTAGCAATTAAAAAGTAGTGTGTTCTCTTGATCTTTCTGTATTTAACTGTGGACCTAAAGTTAAACACCAAAAACTATGTTAATTCAACAAAACAAAACAAAACAAAAACCTAATCTTGCATTAAACATATGCCTCTTACATAGAAACAACACACGCACCTGCAAAAGACCTAAACTTTTCACCATAACAGAATTCTATAGTTTTTTCTTCTCCAAATATTTTTCATGTCCTTGAAACAAAGACAACTGAGCCTGAGCAGCCTAACAGCACTGGATTTATTAATGATTTATCTGGTGTATCAGCAGATATGATGCAGTATTAGATTTCACCCTAATTACTCCAGATTAATTATGAGGACACTTACAAAGATAAAAGTGGAAAATACATTAACTTTAAATAAGAACAAGATACTTAAATGATGTTTTCATAACATTGCAGAAAGAGAAAATAGATTATTGAACAGCATGCTGCCCTGTCTGTTCAGACACCCAAGCTAGCTGCATTCACATTTATTTTCCTGAAATAACTTAGAAAAGCCACATAATATTCCTGTGTCTGTATTTCCATGTAGGTATAGAGGAGCAACGCTATCAAGCACCTGCAAATAAAATGAGTGAAGAGATGACAGAAAAATCAGACATCATCTCTATCAAGTATAGCAGCACTGATGAAGTAAATCAAAATGACATTCACTAAAGCAAGAGCAATTACAAATACCTTCCATCACACAAGGAATTTCTGTTCTGAAATGTTGACTTAGGTGACGGACATTCAGACACAGTGGTCTTAGATAGCTAAAACTAGCAAGACATGCTGGTATTGTAATTACTGCATAGACATGTTGCCAGGAGGTCAGTCCTTGATAGCTAGAACACTGAAATTAATTTATTCATAAAGGTGTGGACAGCTGCTGGCTGGATCATGTGGACTACGCTGGCTCTCCTAATCTGGTTCCTTGCTTACCAATAGTCACATCACAAATGCAGTCATTAGACTCCATCATGTTATAGAATATATTGTCTTTCTGATTCCAGTGAAAGAGATGCAAAACTTTTTCTTATAGCTGTTTCACAGAAGTATCTCAAAAGGACTTAAGAGACTAGAAATTTCCAGATATATTCTGTCTGCACAGATAAGCAGAGAAATTCATTTTCCAGGTCACCATCTTTTTGCAAAACATGGAATTCATATTGAAAACCAAACCAAACCAAAACCAAACAAACAACAAAACAAAACAAAACCAAAACAGCAACTAACTAACCAAAATCAGAAAACCAAATTTCAAAGGGTCTTAGAATAAACTTCTGGAGGCCATGATATAAAGCCCCATCTTTTTGGCAAGCAAAACAAGTTCTAATATCAAGCTATAAGTTAAATATCCAGAGAGATACAACTGTAATTAATTCAATTATAATGATGCAATCAATACATTGACACTTCCAACTTGACAAGGATGATTACTGGATCACAATTTATCACCCAACTTTCCCAATAGCCAATGCGTTTAATGAAAAGTGTCTTTTGACTTTTTCCCATTTGGTGCTTTAGCTTGTTTGAATTATTAGCTCTAATTTTGTCAAGCTGGAATGTTACAGACTGGGCTGCTAGGATACTGCAAGATTCATGGGTTTTGGATATTGTACTATAGTAAAACAGCTGGAGGGGAGGAGAAAACCGGTATGGTGAGTAATGGCAAACGCATCCATCACAACAAAGAAACTTCTACCAGCCCCAATGGCAAAACAGTGAGTTACTGAACTATCAAGGATATCAGGATGAGGATTTTGAATGATAGCTAAATATACTTTCCCATTAGAGGAGTGATCTTGCTTTGGAGTGATTATATTTGTTGCTATCAAAGATGACAATGAACAGCTGTGCTCGGTGGTAGCTGCTTGTAATTTCTTTGCCAAACATATCCACTCACAGGACAAATAGATGCATTTTGAAATTAACAATAGGAATAGGACCAAAAAAGTGAGCAAGTTGTACAGACGTGATACATCCAACCATCTTTGAAAGAGATACTGATTTTCTGACTGACCTAGTAGCATCACTGAGCCTATCTATACTATCACCTATATTCTGTTATAAAGCTTTTTAGCAGTGAGGTATACTATTCCCATGGTGTAAAAGAGCTTCCACTGCACAAAATTTCCTTCAAGCATAAATCCAAGCCACAAGCTCTGTCATCTCATAGTTTGTCACAAAATAGATACCTTTCTTCAAAAAACCTATCTGTTCATGTACAAAAAGTGCTAGGAAAGAAATCGGGATGCAGTTGAAGTCAATGGCAAAAATGTCACTGACATCAAAAAGGACAAAAAATCAATCACTCAACACAGCTTTGAGGTTCTTTTCAATTTTGGTATGCCTTCACCAAATAGATTTTACAATAGTGAACAGCCTTGCAGGACACAGAGTCTGTAAATTTGGTGTTTCAAAAACTTGTTTTCCTTAGGGTTGAATATGGATTTGAAAATTTGAGCTGGCTTTGGTTCACAACTCTTAGTACTCGTTTAAACATTTTGTTATCATCACTAGATTGTTTGATAGGTCTGGGGAAAGCTATCATTAATGTTCATGTTAGTTACATTACTTTCAGATGAATATGTAAAGTCAAACTGAATAATTGTAAGGATTTCCACACCTATTTCCCTCCCAGTTTCTTAACTGGGCTCAATAAAGATTGCAAAATTAGGACAAGACATAAACATGAGGCAAACACCATGAAAATAGCAATGAGCACGTCTCAGCATTTAGAATAAACATTTAAGGAAGATGGACACTAAATAGTATGCACAGACTCATACACTACTTTATACTTGGACTTTGGTTAAAATATACAGTCTAAAGTGGAGCAATAATTATGAGAAGTGAACTAATAAAGGTTAAACACATAAAAACACAGAATGCAAATAGTCCTAATAAACTAGAGAATGCAGCCACTGAATGCATCGAGGATAGACTCAGAGATACACATAGTACAGAGCAGTAGGACCTGATGCAGCTGTGAGGGACAACTGAATTTTTGTTAAGACCTCTCAGGACCATAGACACTCTCAGCCTTTTGGCTCCTGCAACGAGAAGAATAGCCTCCAATGCTAAATCTTACATGATCTAGATCCAGTCTGTATTTAAATTACATTGAAATCAGCTGTTTCTTGTGATTTTGAATAGGTCACAGATGAAATGTGTCTGTGTCCAACTTGAAAACACCTACTGCAGGAGGAAATGGATGGCCACCCTCTAGCTAGGAACAAAGATGATGTATGGAATTAGTTAGATTTCATGTACCTTTGTTTCTGGAATTTGATCCTTGTGTGCTTCAGCCCAAACCCTTCACAGTATAATATGTTTCCTGATTTCAATGACCACAGTCTGTATGAGAGGAATGGGAACATGTTTACTTTTGACTTCTATGGAAATAAACAAGGGGAGAAAAAGATATATGGGCATATTTAGATGGCCTCTTATAAGTCTCTAACCTGAGTGCAATAACATTAAAATTTAAGATAACATAAGATATAATTTTAAGTTCTTAGTAATCTGAAGGGTCAATCTCTACTTACAATGTAGCAATAGGAGAAAAATATTTACAGTTTTGAATTGCTCACTCTAGCAAATCCTTCAAGTTTATTTTCTCATCAACTGCATCAGGGGCTGGAGTCTGTTGACTGTAGCTAGTATGAAGATGGAAACCACTCAGCATTGTTTTAGCTTAGTTATTACTATATTAACATTACCTGACTGAAGTATGTGTGAGGATGACCTCTTTGTTTTTATGTTCTTGAGATAATCAGGCAGTGGGGAACTCAGGAGTTCTAGCATGAGATTTCCTTCGTAATTAATATTCCTGAATTTATGTGTTTACGGCTAGATGTCTAAAATCCCAATTCAGGCTTGACTGAGTCACCTGGGTCCATAATGTTATTAGGGTGCTGGATGTTACCGAACATCCCAAACATCAAGCTGTGTGGTGCAGTTGACACACTGGAGGGAAGGGATGCCATCCAGACAGGACAGGCCTGAGAGATGGGTCTATGTGAACCTTATGAGGTTCAACAAGGCCAAGTGCAAGGTCCTGCATCTGGGCCAGGTCAATCTCAAGCAAAAATACAGTCTGGGAGTAGGATGGATTGAGAGCAGCCCTCAAGAGCAGCCCTCAAGAAAAGGACCTGGGGTGTTGGTTGATGAGAAGCTCAACATGAGCCAGGAATGTGTGCTTGCAGCCCAGAAAGCCAACTATATCCTGGGCTGCACCAGCAGCAGTGTGGCCCTCAGGACGAGGGAGAGGATTGTCCCCCTCTTCTCTGCTCTTGTGAGACCCCATCTGCAGCCCTGCATTCAGCTCTGGGGTCCCTAGCACCAGAAGGACATGGACATATTGGAATAAATCCAGAGGAGGCCATGGAGATGACCAGAGGACTTCTATGAAGACAGGCTGGGGGAGTTGAGGTTGTTCAGCTCTTCTTCTCAGAAGAGAAGGCTCTGGGGAGACCTTATAGTAGCCTGATCATACCTAACTGGGGCCTACAAGAAAGTTGGAGAAAGACTGTCAGGGGGTGTAGTGATAGGACAAGGGGGAATTGTTTTATCTGAAAGGAAAAAAAAAAAAAAAAAAAAAAAGGAAAGGTACATTTAGATTAGTTATGAGGAATAGATTGTTTACTTTGAGGGTAGTGAGGCATTGGCACAGGCTGTCCAGAGAAATTATGGATGCCCCATTGGGCATCCATCTTATGGAAAAGTTTAAGGCCAGGTTGGATGGGGCTTTGACCAACCTGGTCCATTGAGGGGTTGGAATTAGATGACCTTTAACCTCCCTTCCAGCCCAAACCATTCCATGATTCTAACATCTATTCTAGGAAATAAAACAGTGCCAAAGCCTCTAGTATGGTTTTGAGTAAGTCAGCTAATACTCTTGGAAAATCTTCTAGGGCTCAGCTGAATTTTCAGACCAAAGATTGTTCCCACCAGGGTATCAAGATGTGCCTGTCTCATTTTTGAGGGTACAAGAGTTCAAAGCATGTGTGTAGACAGATATTGTCAGTTGGCAAAATGATCCTGGCATGGCTCTACTGACTGTATTGATTATATCTCTACTGACAATGAGAGCAGAAACACCTCCCCTGCTTGTTTAGACACCTGTATGTAGTCATCAAAGCTGAATTGCTTAATCTTGAACTGAATCCAACCTGCAGGTCATCCTGTGCTTCAGTTCCTTTTTAAGGGGAAACCAGCACTTTATCTGTTCACACTGACAGATTTTTGAGTAAGATGATCAGCTATTACAGCTGCAATCTTCCAATTACTCTTAGCTGATCAGAGTGGTCTGCTGGAAGGTTTATAGTATGATGACCCTCTGCATACACACTCCAACACCCACATATGTTCCTCCTTTCTCTCATGCCGGCATCTTTATTTCTTATGTATATCACATTGAGTGGTCACCACATGATTTGCCTGAACATTAATCCTCTCCCTCTCCTTTTCCTCTTCAGCAAGATCAGTCTGGAGATCCAGCTCACTGTGAGGTTGCACAGTCCCAAATGATAACAGCAGAGGAAGGGGCAGAGCAGCATGGCCCTGGGTGAGGCTGCCAATTTTTGTGGCTATCTGTGCTTAGAGTGGCTTAAAGCAGTGTTGAGCTACAGGATGTGGATGTAGAATACTTACTGTGGTGGAATCCAGCTGGGGTATTTGAGTATTTAATAGTGCTGTTATTATAGTTGGTGTTAAGGAATTATTCAAGGGAGATAAGAAAAAGGAAATAAAAACTAAAATAATTCCTCCAAAGTCAGTCTGGATTTCTTAGGTAACAGTGAGGGAAATGATGGTAGTCTAATCATATATTTTAAGTGTTGTTAATGGGAATAAACTCTTGTAATTTTCTCAACAATACATTCTTTTTTTCTCCCCCAATCCCTCTCCCCCTATTTACCCATTAACTTTTAAAGTTAAATAACATGAGCAATAAACAGAAAAAAAAGGTGATATTTCCTACTTACAGTTACTGAATAGAGGTGCAAATCAGCTCTCCACTGTTTAATATTTTGGAGCTGGGATGTGCTTGAATGTCAGACTACAACGGGATTGGAATTTCACTGATAGCTTTAAAAAAAGGGGGGTTCTTGCTGGCTTCAGAACTTTTAGTTAAGACTCTACAAAACAATAATTGAAAGTATTAACTCTGAAACTTCCCTTGCAGGAAAAAAATAATGTTCAAAACATACTAAAATCTGCACTCAAGATTACACATTAAATTAACTATATAGTTTACTTTTCTGCTGAAAAAAAAAATAAGAAATTTCAGTCTCCCTTCTATACACTAATGTCAAGTCAGTGGGATATTCAGAACTTGCACCTCTGTAAGTAGGATTCTATGCCAATCCATTCATTTCACTGCAGTTATTCCTGATTTACATTGGCAGCAAATGTTTTTCCACATCACTAAGAGATATAGTTCTATTTAAGATGGATTTATTTCACTGGAAAGGGAAATAAGTTCTTCCTATAAATACTACATATTAAAAAGAAAAAAAAAAAAGAAGAAGAAGAAAAAAAGCCTTTCCCTTCCTCCCCTGCCCCTTCCACTTTTTTCAGTGCTGAAGATAATGAAGAAAAAGTAATCACTACAGATCTAAACATGACAATTCTGCAAATTTTATTTCCTTAGTTCAGCTAAATTTGTTATTCTCATACAGTTCTATAATTGCCTTTTTTTTTTTTTTTTTTTTTTTCCTAACTATCAAATTTACACAGGTAGAAGAAAGATTGCTTTAGATCTGAACTTTATGCTGGAGGTCGTTGGAAAGATTATGTAATACAACTCAAAAAGCTTTACAAACTGTTCAAATAGCAGAACATTTCTAGTACAGTGCAAGAACATAAAAGTGAAACCAAACAAACCCAAACCGTTTTGCAATTACTGATGAAATTGTGCACTGGAAGAAAATATGACAGAATAACAGGAGTGGAGCAGTGGAGAGTTTTTTTTTTTTTTTTTTTTTTTTTTTTTTCTGGGGCCCCCCCCCCTTTTTTTTTTCTTTTTCTTCTTTCTTTTGGTACCAATAAAGTAAACGCATCTCAGTTCTTGAAACAACTGAATACACATCTACTTTCCCTGTCTTAATGCTTTTCTTCACAGTGATAATACCAGAGAAAGATAAAATAGCTCCAAGTGTAAATTAAATGATGGATGTTACAGTTCCTTTTTTTCTGAATCTGACTCTTTAAACCTTAGTTTAGAAGCTTAAATGTGGAATGAGGGACTATGTCCTGTTTCTCCCTGCTGGGTTCATTTAGGATAAAACCCAGGCTGTCCTGCATTTTAGTTGGAGACTTGCACACAGTGGGGGTGATTGGACTTTCTCTGCCCAAGGCACAACATATGCTACTTCCCATCACTTTAATAGGCATTAGTTCCGCAGACAGCACTGGTCAAATGTACATTATTCACAATCACTTTAATGCAAATATGCAAGGATGAGAGAGAAAATATGTCACAAAGAAAGAATCAGCCATTTCCGTTCTTTTTTGATTTTTCTCTTTTATCACAGTATCTTTTCTTTCATTACATCTGTCTACCTAGATATGTATGTATCTATGTAATCACTATATTTTCTAGAGTTTTTTGTTTTTATTTATTTTTTATTTTTAAACGGAGAGTTTTAGTGTTGTTGGTTGAAAGTGTTCACATGTAAAATACCAATGTTACAGTTTTTCTAAAGGTTCTTTCTGTTGTCATTTTTAGTGCTCACAGGAACAATAGATTCTTTTTCTTTGTCAGCCTCTGTTTCAGAATATTCATTCTAATCATTATTTTTATAATTTTTGTTCCACTGGATTCTTTTGTGCACTCTCAGAATGACCTGCGTCTGTAACAAATAAAGCTTCCTAATTAAAATATTATCACCAGAAACCCTTTCATGCATTTCTGTAAAGATGAGAAATAGTTTCATGTTCTTTGCATTTGCATTGTGGCATCGTTACCTTTTTTTGCATCCATGTAAATTGCACATTGGGTTCTGCATGCTGTCACTGTGATACAAAGCTCATTAAGATACTGTGTTATAAATGAGACCACAGAGATATTCTAGGTATCTACCTTTCTGTCTGTCTATCTATATTTCCTTCCTTGTGATAGGTCCTGAATAGAAATGAAACAAGTGCTACTTCATCTGTGAAGATCTTATCCCAAGGCTGACAACCCTAAAAAGAAAATGAATATGATTCAGCAGCATATTCAGAACTGCATATCTAGACATTTTACTAGTTTTCAGTCTTTTTTTTCTCATTTCCCTGCCAAGTACAACACTTCACTCCCACCCTGTTCCTCCATTCATGCAGGTGTTCAAGTATTTTAAAGTTATCACTATTACTTATGGTTGTTTCTTTCAAACCAACTTCCCAAATACATTCAATGGATGTTTGGACTGAGTACCGAGCATGAATCCAAGCTTATCAGGCATTTGATAAACTGGAGAGATGTTGCTCTATGGCAGCCAAAATCAATCTAACCTTTGGCTGAAACAGTGTTCCTTAAGAGAGAGGAATTGTTCCTTTCCATCTAATAATCTGGGCCAGTGGTAAAACCTTGGCCAAACCCCAAATGAAGTGTACAGGTTCATGAAGATCATCAGTTCATCAGCACAATCTGCGTTACTTAACCAGAGAGTTACATGCCATACATGAAGGCTTTTTAATGTAACAAAGAATCAGAGACATGAGATCCAGCGATCTTGTGGATGGATAAATTGAAATCTCAGATCTTTATCTGATAACTCCAGCTGATCCATTAAGACAACTTTGCAGGAGAATCAGTGGATTCTGCTGTTTTTATTTGTTTAAAGATTTTTTTTTTCCCCCTAAGAAGACAGTCAGGTTCTACCACATGTTCTTGGGGTCATGGCAGAAGCTTAACTGGGACATTTTGAAATTAAATCAAATATAAACTGTGAGCACTGTGGCATCAGAAAGCCAGAACTATGGGTTCCTCATTAGAAAAACAAAATAATTCTGTTAAACACTCACCTGTGAAACTCAAAAATATCCATTTAAATAGATATATTCCCATGAGATATTTTAATTCGACAAAATGGTGTTTTCTGACTTTTTTTTTCTCTCTATCATACAAACCTATGCACACAATCACATAGCTTCATTAGTGTAAAGTGATTAAGCATTAATTGCAAAATAAAATATTGTATCAAATTTGCTTTCCAATAGGTGACTTTCAATGGCTCAGTGCTGTAATGATGACATGTAATTAATGCTCAGTTCTTTTTGGAGTAGAAGGAAACACAAACAATAGATGTTTGTACATATGTTGAAATACAAAGATTTTGACCAGTCTTTTATAACCTTACTTTAACAAATGTTAATTAGTGTTATGTAAGATATTAAATAATAATTTGATGGATGAAACTTGGCTATTTTTGATTATCCAGTGTTACTTTATGGAAAGCTGGCTGGAATCCATACAGATTTACACCACCAGAAAGGGAAAAACACTTGTGCTTTTATTTTTTGTATATCATCATGTCATACAGTTGCACAGATCATAATCATGACTGGCCCAGTGCCAAGCACTAAGGAGTCCCGGCCAATGATCTCTGTGTTTCCCTTGCCTAGTGAGATAAATTACATCAATTTCTATAACGAACAGCATCAAGGAGCAAAGCATCAAGCATTGCATCTGGATACCTTTAACTTCTTAGCCCAAATGATCTGATGCCCAGTTAGATCTGGATTAGCTAAGAGGTTTTTTTATTTTTTTATTTTTTTATTTTAATTTTTTCGAACAACCTTTGTCCTCTCTGCACATATAACAAGGCTTTTTATTGGATCTGTCACTATCTCACAGAAAAAAAAAAAAAAGGACAATAAAAATAACAATTGAAATTACTATGTTCCTGCTCCTCCTCCTTCCTCCGCAGCTATTTGCTTTATTTATGTTTCTACCAATACCATAAGAGTTATATGAGTTTTTTGAAAAGGCTTGGAAATAACCATGCAGTTCTACCCCTTGAAGCAATCACTTCATGGACTACTTTATTTCATATCACAGTGTTACTATGCAGCTCATATGTCAGATATTTACATTGTAGGTTTTTTATTATTAATAGATTTTTTCAATTGGGAAAGCCTGTGTTCTCTGAACTTAGTAGGACTTTATCTTTTCTTGCTGGTGATGAGTGATTTATGTGGACAGCTCCTATTAATGTTAATGGAAAGCAAATGCGTAAATCTCTCCACAGTGGATAGATAGCAATCTTAGAAAAGTGGTCCAAGCAAAGCATGTCTTTGTACGGGGTCTAACTAGCAATTAGCATAAAAGATTGACATCAGCTCTAATTTAGTATTTATATGAGTACTGTTAATCTAAATACAGAATCAAATTAATCCCTTGTGTAATTCCAGTGCCTGCTTTGGAATTTCAGCACTGAAGATTGTGACCTACCCTGTCTTCAAATGTGTAAGCTAAATATGAGTGCTCTGGTCTGAAGGGCTGGACTCTATACCTCTTTCATTCAGGGGGATTCTTGTTGATTAAGCCAACCTATATAGCTCCTGTTACCTGATATGTAAAGTCATTTGCAAATACAGATTTGAAAAGGAGTCTGAAATCATTACTCATTGTTTGGATTTAGGCATCTGAAGTGCTATGAGAAAAAAGAAGATATTTTGGCAAAGCCCTTGAAGGATTAGGACAAAAAAAGGGTGATTTGAAAGGGTATTCCTGTGAAAGTTTTGTAGGGGAGGAAGCCAAAGCTTAGATAGGGAAAAACAAAACAAAATCAAACAAGGACACCAGCTTTTAATCAGAGAGTCATCAATATTTTTAGATTGGATTGCTGTTGTTGAAAAGTGTTTTTCTTTAAAAAAATATTAAAAAGAAATGACAATGTGAACAGTCCTTGAATGGAGCCACATTTTAGATGCATCCCAGGTAATGTTTCAAAACATGAAGTAAATAATGGCCAAGAATAATCAGGGAGAGAAAAGGAGTTTGAAGTCAGAGTTCTGCACAGCAGACCAGGTTCTTGGTCCTTCCCATCCCACCACTACCTGGATTTAAGCTTTAGATCAAACTCCAGGTGTAAGAGTGGGACATAGTAGGACATAAAATTCTGTTTAACTTCTCAAACAAAGGAGCTAGGCTGATGGATGGGTGAAATGTATTCTCATAGACAAGATGATTAAGCACAGAGTAGATAAATGGACAGGGAGGTATACTGGAAAGTGACTGAACTGAAATGCTCAGAAGCTTGTGAAGAGACAAATCTGATGGCCAATAACTAGACGATTGCTCAGGGCTCAGTACTGGGGCCAAAACTATGTAACCTCTTAATTAATGATATGAATGATAGGGGTGAGTTCACCCTTAACATATTAATAAATTACATAAAAATGAGAGGAATGGCTGGTATAGCAGGTGAGTGTGCTGCTGTTCAAGGGGACTTTGAATAGACTAGATAAATGTGTTGACAGAAACCTCCTGAATTTCAACAGTAGGAATGCCAGATCCTGCCTCTGGGAGGAATAACTCCATTTACCAGTACAGGCAGTACAGGCTAGGGATCAAATAGCTGGAAAACAGCATTGCAGAGAGAGACTTCGGTGTCCTAGTGGAGAAGTTGAACATGAGTCAACAAAGTGCCCTTACTGTAAAGGTGAACAATAGCATACTGGACAGCATTAGGAAGAACGCTGCCGACAGGTCAGACCTGGCAAGGTACATGTGGTATACTGTGGCCAGTTCTGGTCTCCCCAGTGCAAGATAGACATGGACATATTAGAGTGAATCTAGCAAAGGACCACAAAAACAACTGATGATTTGGAGCATTTGACATACTAGGAAAGGATGAGAGACCAGGGTTGTTCAGGCTGGAAAAGAGAAGGCTCCTGTGGTTTTTTTTTTTTCTTTTTTTTTTTCCTACTGTGAATTTTTTGAATTCCAGACCAGGTTGCCCAGAATGGTGGAGGAGTGCTCATCCCTGAAAATATTCAAAAGCTGACTGGATGTGGCCCAGAGCAACTTGCTCAGGATGACCCTGCTCTGTGTAAGGGTGTTGGACTAGATGATCTGAGATGCCCCTTCCAACATCAGCTATTCTGTGAACCCTTTGGGCTCAGTTCAGCTTCTCATACATAAGCCCTAGCAGATTTTGAAATAAATAATGTATCCTGCCTAGTCTTCATTTATTTTATTGTATTTTATTTATTTTATTTTATTTTATTTTATTTTATTTACCCTCAGGTAAGACTTATATTTTTCGGCCCTACACAGATTTCTTACTCTTGTCAATAAATACATGAAACCAAGAAAAGAGCAATTGCCATGAACAACTTTAGTTATATATAGGTACCTGTGCCAATATAAGCTGACATACTGGTGGTACAAAAGCAGCTTCATCACTCTATGAAATTCATGACTTATGTTTCTAAAAGACTTGGCCTGGATCTTAAATGGCAGTAAGAAGAGTCCCATTACTGTTCCAAACCACCTCCATCTAGCTTCAGCAGGTTTTTGTTAATATACAACCTGCTATGGGTTACTGCTTGAACAGAGAGATTGGACAAGACAATCTCCAGAGCTGCTTTCCAGTTGCAACAGATCTGTGATTTTGAGATCTAGCATGCTCAAACTTTCCTCCAGGACTGTGAATTGAACTCATGGTTTTATGTAAGAATGGTAGGTGAAACCATGTTTAGGAATATGTTTGATCCCTCATCTTGTGCTATAAACAAATGTACTTTGGAGTTCAAGAAGTTAGTCTTCAAAACCATGCTTGTCTTTGACTTCAATTGATGTGAAATAACTGGCAACTGAGATACCCAATCCCTTTTCCCAGATACTCTGTTAAGACAGAGTTAAGAAAACATGTTTAAAATTAAACTTGCATGGATATATAAGAAGAAAGAAAAATAACCAGAACAATTTGGACAAGAAACTGACTGAGAAAATGGAATTAACCTCCTCTCTTAAAGAAGGTAATTCAAATATTTTATTGGTCAGGATTTCAGGTTTCAATAGAATTTACAGTTTTCCCAAGGTATCTGTTCCATGATTCTTATCTCCCCAGAGGAACATTGCAGACCTGTTTGGTGACCTAAGTTAAACATATCTAGTCCCTTAGGGTGTTTCAATCTTAGTAAATTAAAATGTGACAAAGAACATTCCCAGGCCCTGGAACAGTTATCTATATAGACACAGCATAAGAATGGTCTTTGCCATGCCAGCCAGTGGTCTCTCAATATATTACACCTAGACATATCTTAGAAGATAACAGGCCAGGGAATGAAATCTGAAAAGATAGAGTTGGTGCAGCCACACTTTTTTGAAGATCAAAAAGATTAAGTAGTATTGGCAAGAATAGACCATACAACTATACCACAGGGTTATAGAACAAGATTAATTACATTTTGTTTTACTAGTTTGCTGTAGTCCAGCTCCGTTGGAACAGTCCTCAGGAATAAGCATTTTGTTGTATTCTCAAAAAGAAAACAGACCAAACCAAACCAAACAACCAGACAAAAATGCACATACAAACAAACCTTGGCCCAAATTAGGCATTGCTTTGACCCTAGTTTGATCTCTGCCTATCCCCAACACACAGGTTTGCCCTTGGAGAATCTTCAGAAAAGCTGGCCAGCTACATGTATAAGGTGCTAGCACACTGGTGAATAGAGATGTACAGGGTCCAAAGGCTGTGCTTTGGACAAAACAGAGGGATGAAAGGCAAATGTGACTCTGGGGGTGTAAGAGACAGTACAGACCTATCAGACTAGTACAGACTACACAAACTTTACAAAAAAAAGCCCCACACAATATCTAGCATTAATGAGATCAATGAACAGGGTTTTGAAGAAGGGGAATGGGAGCCTCAAGTGCTTCTGTAGCCTCTGTCGTGATGAAAGGGAGACATTTTTTATACTTCTTCTTTTAGCTTATCCAGTGTGGACACCAATCTGGGTCAAAATACATAAGCAATCAACAGAATGTGTCAAGGACACTGGAAATATATAAACACAAGAGAATAGTAGCCCAAAGGCATAGTAAGGCCTAAGATTTGGGAACTGCTTGAGGAATATTTGGCTCTGTACAATCAAAAGAACATATTTATTCTGAGGGCAGGATTACTCTCTGTATATTCCCATATCCATATTTCCTGTCATGGGGACAGTTGATTAAAAGTTTTTAACCTAACTTTTTGTTTTGTTTTGTTTTGTTTTGTTTTGTTTTGTTTTTAAATCATCCTTAGATATTGTTTGGGTGCTTGTAGACCCCGAAGTGTTTAAACACATAAAGATCTGCATGTGGAATCTCTCTCAAATCTATCTTCATAAGGTTCTTCATATCTTCATAATCCAAAAGCAGTCTAAGATGACAGAGGACTTCAGTCTTTAATGATATCCTGACTGGCAGCCCTTTGAGGATAATCAAAGGCAACACAGAAACATCATTTCTCTTTGTCACAGCTGCCATTGCTCAAAACAAAGCATGGAAAGATCCACACAGAAGAATATGAGGAAGAGTTCATTATTAGTTGAATGCAAAATGGGTCTGCTGGGTCAAATATCCTGTGCCTGATCTCCACAAAGGGTGTCTAAGAAATTGTGTGAAATAACAAGTCTATAGCAAAATCTTCACTGTCTCCTGGTGATCTGTGACTCTGGAAATGCTGAATAAGTAATAGTTGTCAGAGGATTTTTCTACTACTTTCTACTCTCAATATTTTTAAACAAAGAAGATCTACTTCAAGTGACAGTAACATTCTTTATCCATAGATGTAGTTTGAAGAGACTGAATCTCTACATTAGAAAAATAAATAAATAACAAAACTAGATAATAGTCTTAAGATCACCCATCCTGTTTAGTGCCCAGTTGTTAACATCCAGTAACACACAGTCTACTGAAGCCATTGAATCCCCACTGCAGGAGTTGGTCACTTTTGAAATCTGCCATCTTGTGTGCACAAGTGCCACCAGGGTATTGCATACTTGTTGTGTGTCTTGATGCACTTCACACTCTTATTTTAAAATGTAAAACAAGTAATGCTAGAATCCCAGTGACAACAGAAAACAGACTTTGTATTTTGTCTTTGACTTGACTGACATTATAATTGAATTGGATGGATCTTTTATCTCTAGATATACCTATACAAATGAGACTGCCACAAAATAATTTAGCAGCAGGCTGTCACAGCTTGCATTCAACCATACAAACTGGGTTCAGAAGTTTTCAGGCTGAGTTTATACTTTTTCTCCCAAATCATCTTTTAAAATGAAATTTGTAAAGCACGGAATTAGCTGCAAGACACCTACCTGTGTAACAAATAGAGTAGCATTCATCCAGAGAATGTTGTATGGCAGGGGAGATTCCTCTCCTGGTTCAGCTGCCTAATTTTGATGACTGCAGTGTGGAAATTTGTATCTGTACCTGGTGCCTAAGCTCTCATTATAGTCAATGAAATCTAGAGCTTAATTCAGTTCAACTTGACGTAGCTTTTAGTGCCATCTGAGAAACAAGGATCTATGAGACATCCATGTGGGACTCGCAGATATATCACCTGACCTACCAGAAGACATATGGCATTCTAGAGAGGCAGCTGAATGTGAGATGAGAGTTAGGGGGATCTCAGATAACAGTACATGTGTGGCTAAATCAGGCCCTTCATGTGTTATCAGTAGTAAACTAGAGATCAGTTCAATACACCCAAAGATACATGCTTACTTATATGTATGTCTGTAGTTAGGAAACTAAAATTTAGATATGTTTATCTGCTCTAGATATTTATGTTTCACTATAATTGATGGAAATCCTGTCCATACAGTCAATGGAGAATGGAAAGCAGCTCAGCTCACACTAGGTATACCCATGTGCATTTGGTCATTCCACTGAGGGTATCAGTTGGATCTTCAATGGCTCTGACTCAAATCAGAGACAATGAAAATGTATACATGCTCATTGCAGACACCTAAATGTAGGTGTCTGAGTCTGTATCACACTCAGCAGTCCCTGGAATGAAATTGGGTTTGGGCCTTGTTTCATAAGGAATCAACTTGACAAACCTCATAAAAGAAATGAAGGAGACTGCTAAGACACTGAATACCTCATCACTGGTCAGTTCTCCACACTAGCACTCTATTTTGAGTCACATTTATTTTCCATTTCACTCATTCATACGCACACTGTGACAGCTTCTGCTGTTAAATGTAAGCCTCAACTCCCTCCCCACTCCATGCCTGCAAATATGCAAATTAATTTATTTAAAACACTTAAAAGTCTTCAGTCTTATTTTTTTTTTTTTTTTTAACAGGAGTCTATGCTTATTCTATTAAAAAATTAGTCTGCTGGGATGTCTTTAATCAGCCAAGTCACACAAAAGCAGAATAATAGCACAGTAACTTAAAGGATCCTTGACTTTGAGCTGCCTATTATAAGCATGGAAGGGAGAATAAAAAAAAATCAAAAGCAGTAAAAACTTGTATTATTTCTGTCAGTAGCTGCCTTTCAGAAAATGTTGTGAAAACAATCTCTGTGTGGAGGAAGCAACATACTGAGCAACAAGACTCAATCACAGGAAGTTCATTTTTTTCCTTGGCGCGTCGCCCAGTGCCATCAGAACTAATTAAAAACAGCCACGCTGGTAGGAAGCTCAGTGTTTGGGTTTTACAATAACGGAGCAGCAAACCAGGGGGATGTCTAATGAGAATAGTTTTCGAGTTTGTTTTCTAGCATTGGGCAACTATGTCAATTACTGGAACTACAGCTCAGGGCCAGCAACCATGCTGAGACATGAAAGAGTGCTATTTGCAGTACAGATTGAGCTGCTACTTTGATGCATGTTCTGCATGTCACTTGTATACTAGTGCAGTTCCCTGGCTCATGACTAAATAGGAAGAGGCTGATGCCACCTTGCTCCTCTTGTCTGAGGCTAGATCAAATGTTACGAGACAGGGCTTTCCCCCAGATCATTAGATATGCTCCAGTTAAAAAATGAAATATGTCCTCCTGTAAAGATTTTGTTTGTAATGATGGATCTGACTTGCAAGGGGAATTTTCAGCCAGGGACTTAACCCTTTGAGGGTTAGAGGAAAAGACAGACAGATTGACCTGGATATTTTAAAAGATGCATAGAAACCCCCATGACTGAAACAGCTCCCAGCTGAAAATCAAAATAAAGAATGCATTTAAATAAGCATACTGCTGCAAAATCTCATATATGATTTTTCTACCTTTACAAATATCTTGCTTAATATAATGTTTGAAGAATTATTGTGCATATTAAATATTTTATACTTATTTTAAATTATTATTAGTCTTATGAGCAAAGGAAACAGAAGGGAGAGAGGACAAAAGGCTGCAGATAAAGAAAAGTTTGCTCTAGAGATGAAGGAAATAACTTGTTCTCTGTGCCCAATGGGGAAAGGATGGGTAGCAATGGTCTTAAACTGCAGCAAGGAAGATTTAGGTTAGTCATTAGGTAAACTTTTGAAGTATAGGCTAGCACTGCCTGGGGAGGTGGTGGAATCTCCATCACTGGAAGATTTTAAGAGTAGGTTAAACAAACATATTCCATAAACAGTTTGATATAGAAGATCATGCCTTGGGGAAGGAAGATGGACTAAATGATCTCCTGAGGTCTAGTCAAAGACTATGCCTATTTCTATGCCTATTTTTACATATTGCACCTGAAGCTTGAAAATGAAAAATGTCATAAAATAACACTTTGCCTCTCAGGAGCAGCCTCTATCTTAATGTGTTAAAATTAAGAATTTTCATGTCCTAGACTGAAATGATTTCCTCTCTGGTTTAACACATCAGTAGAAAATAAATTAAGGCAAAAAGCAAACTCAAAAAGGCCAGAATATGGGCTCATGAGTTGCAATTAACCATAATGTTAAACTATTTGCTTAGTTCATGGCTTAGGCCAACTGGAACTTCTCCAGTTAGTGCCTGGGTCAAAGATGGCACAATCCAAGGGCTGTTCCCAACAACCAGGTTGCATGCAGCAACCTGCTTGGACACAGGAGTTTAGGCATTAATATAAACTACACTGTCCCAGCTGGCTTTCAGGCTAGATACCTGTTCCTGTCCCTTCTCATTACTACTGTAGATGCTGATGTATTTGTTTATGAACACAAAAGGTAAAGTCAATGGACTTAACCATGGAGCGATAATATCTGTGTGTCAAGAACACAGAGTTAACAGAAATAGTCAGGAATAAATAAATTACATGGTTTAGCAGTTGAAGTGCTAACCCGAGAAACTGAAGAACAGATTTCTTCCCCATGTAGGGAGGCCATAGACCCCTCCCTTTTTTGTCTTAATTTTGCCAGCTGAAAGTACCTTCTCTGCAAAACAGGAATTAATCTTGAGATTTTCTCAAAATTGTGTAAGATTTTTCTGTTGTCACCATTGCTATTATATGACCAGGGCAAGTGAGGTTAGTAGATATACTAGCCGTTGTCAACTATTATCTTTACCCATCTAGCTTTTGAAAGAATTCAATCTGTTTTGTTCAATCTGTATACAACATTTTTAATTGATAAATAAACAAGTTAGACATATTCTGAAAGTTTCATTACTGCTTTGTTTGAGTTCTTGTTACTTTCTTGTGTTATATGGTTATATGGCATTTTTTTCATGTAACACCTTCTGGTGTCTTAGGCTAAGATCCAGAAGTGTGAGACACTGAATAATGCTTCCGTAGGTTCTCTGCTCTAAGCTTGCTTTGTAGTATATTTATCAACATTGTTATTACTGATGTCTTTCTCTTGACTGTAGGTTCCCTCCCATATTGCCCTCCAATGTACTCCTGGACACATATCTTCTATTTGTGCTACAGGTAACACATATATCTCTTTGCTATGGAGAATCACTGTCAGGATGATAATCACTTTTACTAATTATACAGCCTCCACTGACTATAGGAGGAGCCTAGGTTTAATCTTATTTATTTAAACTAGTTTCCTAACTACAAATTCAACGTAGACAACATGAATCCTAATAAATCTCACATTATGTTCCCGTGCAGTATGGTAATGTCCTGGTTTCAGTTGGGACAGAGTTGTTTTTCCTCCTAATGGCTGGTGAGGTACTATGTTTTGGATTGGGATGAGAAGAGTGCTGATAACATGCTGGTGTTTTAATTGCTGCAGAGCAGTGCTTACACTAAGCCAAGGACTTTTCAGCTCCTCGCTCTGTCCTGCCAGCGGGCAGGCTGGGGGGGCAGCAAGAGCTGGGAGGGGACAGACCCAGGACAGCTGACCCAAACTGGCCAAAGGGGTATTCCATACCATCTGACGTCATGCTGAACAATATATAGGGGTGGCTAGCCAGGGTGGGCTGCCGGCTGCTCGGGGTTGGGCTGGGCATCGGTCAGCGGGTGGTGAGCAATTGCATTGTGCATCACTTGTTTGTACATATTATTATTATTATTATTATTATTATTATTATTATTATTATTTTCTCTCTTAAATAAACTGTCTTTATCTCAACCCACAAGCTTCACTTTCCCGTTTCTCTCCCCCATCCCAGAGAGGGAGGGGGAGGGTGAGCGAACGGCTGTGTGGTGTTTAGCTGCCGGCCGGGTTAAACCACAACAGGTAATATGAGTAAATGAGATTCTAACCTTGAGATAAAATAAAATCCAGCTAGTAGGAATCATCCTTTTCTGTAGCTATGCACTCCTGCTATCTTAGACATGTTTGGTGGGGTAAAGCTGGAGATACTGCATGAGCTTCCCCAAAACAACTGAGTGACTATTAGATGAATTTTTTTTCACGAACCCAGTGAGGCTTTAAGTCCTACTGACAAAACCTAATGTATTCAGAGGGAATAAAACATAAGTGTATTAAACTCTTTTGTATCAGACTCATTTTGTCTTTACTGGCAAATACTGCATATTTACTTAAAAGGTAAGTTTTACTTTAAAACTTAAAAGTCTTGCTATTTGAGATAAGCTAAGACATACTTCTCTGCATTTTCAGAGGTGGTGAAAAAATTAAATTATTTGTCATAGCTCAGCTAACTTAACATGCCCATAGACTTATGTAAATCACTCATATACCACAATGCTTATTCTTTCACTACCTCTTCAGTTCATTTGTTAACTGATGCTTTCATCTATGTCAAAAACTTTGAGCAAAGCCATAGCTTTCATTTAAACAATAAGTTGGTCTCTTGCCTGTATGTTTGACTGACCTTTTATTTCTTCAGCAAAGGTCTGGGTCCCAATTCACCATGAAAGTAAACAGATACAATTGTGTTGACTTCAGTGGAATTGCACACACTTAAGCCAACGGTGAATTTGGACCTCAGTAACTACATTTCCTTTTATAAGGCTGGTGGATGAGTGCTTGGGGAACAGTTAGGCTGTCAAATAAAAGCAACAGCTATATCTTTCTACACTGTATTTATAGTGTACTCTTCCTACCAGGTTGTGCCCTGCTGAAGCCAATTTTTGAGGTTTTATTTCAGTCAGATCAGAGAAGATGAGAAATAATTAGGGATGAAATATGAGACATCATAAAAACCATGTTATTAAGTGATTGAAGAATGATGATTTTGGCATAAAACAAATCAAAAGGCAGCTGAAGCCCTCTTACCTTCCCTATTCATCCTTCCTTTTCTCATATCATGCTGATTTCTGTGGCTAAACCAAGTTGTCTGCTCGCTCTTTCTTTCTTTGCTGATTGACTGCAGGTCAATAAAGAATTTTGCAAACAAACAAACAGACAAACAAACAAACAAACAAACAAAAAAAAGATTAAAAAAATCCACAAAACATGAGAGCTTTTTTGGGATTGAATTAAAAATTAAGTATGAGGTTGAAATTCTTAAAATAATATCAGTGACTTTGTTTCAATACTCACTTCTTTGATTGTATCTGTTGTAACAAATAAACAGTTCCAGGGCTCAGATTCAGACACCAGAAATGATTATGGGCCCTGGTACAGTTTTGTTTAGGGAAAACTAGCAGTATTTGTACAATTCCCAAGAACAGTTCATGTTTTGGTGTTGGCCTGAAACTATTCCTAACAAGCAGGTTAGATGCAGGCTACGAGGATTTAAGAGTAAGGAAATGACCAGATCCTAAGGCTGGCCAGAGAATGGGCCCTGGAATTATTTAGTTTACTGGTGCAAATTTAAATTTCATGGCTGATATAAGACATTTGGACTTAGTTGTCCTGTCTGTTCATGAAAGAGGAGGATTTTAGGTTCTCAGGACAGAAACATAATCAAAGAGGGATATATATTGTGAGGGCCTATATTCAAGGATAGATCCCTTTCAAGCTGTTTACTTCTATATATGTAATACTGTACATACTTTGTGTCAGGGAAAAAGAGACAACCAATGGATTCCTGTTTTTTAGTGAGGATATTTGATCTGTATCAGTCCTTGGAAATCACTCTGCCTGTCTCATCTTATCCTATCCTATCCTGTTCTGTCCCGTCCTGTCCTACCGTATCCTATCCTATCCTATCCTATCCTATCCTATCCTATCCTATCCTATCCTTTCCTATCCCATCCCATCCCATCCCATCCCATCCTAATCTCATTTTACCCCATCCCTCTGGTACTCATGACTGCAGAAGAAGGTTTGATTTATGTATATAGTCAGACAACATGCTTGGTTTGAGTGGACCAATATGTCCCCAGTAATCCTCTCTAATTATCTATGATATTTGACTATTTGTTACATAACCTGTAACCATCTGTCCATCCTTCCCTCCTGAAGCAATCTAACTTTTCTCTGCTTCTTGCACTGTTACTTGTCACATCCAGCAGTTTCTCAAATAAAGTCCAGTAGCTTCACATAGTCTGTTCAACATCTTTGTCATGTACCTGCAACCTTAACAAGGGACAAGAGTCCCATATAACCAGCAGTCCAGGTTCCTTCTAGATCAGTTCCCTCACTCTATGGTAAAGAGTCTGTATCTCCAGAGACAAGATGAAAATTGTTCTCTGCATTGATTATAGAAAAAGTTATGACTAGACATATAATATTTTGATAAGGAAAGTTTTCTGAAGTTATGTGAGCTGAATCTCACTTGATATATCTTTACTTCCATGACCAGTAAAACCTGCTTTTGTTCTGCCCAGGCAAGTAAAAACCCAGAATGTCTGGGACTTCAACACTGAGGCCAAGCATTCAACTGATCATAGACCTGCAAGCAGTCTAGTCATATTAATGTGACATTAAGACAACCCTGATCCTCCAAACAAGGCTTAGTAACTCAGATTTGACTTCAGGTTTAAATAGGTATTTTGCTTCTAGTCCATTCAATGTTGTACCAGTTCAGGCATGGTTTACCACAATTTATCTTGTTCAGTCCTGCTGAACAGGTGATAAAAGGATCCCTGCAGCTCAGTCATTAGAGCTGAAGGCATTGAAGGCATTCATTCCTATAGGAAACTCATCCACTCTGATATGTAATAATGATGTTCATGTTACTATAGATTTAAGGAGGTTCAGGATGAGCTCTATGTACATTACTTCAGTTCACAACACATTCATTGCATTACTTTTTCATTACCTAGGCAAACTAGAGAAGTGGATACCAAGAGTGGAGTTAATTTCACTTAATGTTGCAACATATATGTTTAATTTTGAGCCAGCCGTTCTGAATTTCCTTCATAGCTGATTAGGGGAAATACACATTTCTAAGGTGAGAAAAATCTGAGATAAACAATAGATGTATCCAAAGATAAAAGAAGCTGTGTCCTAAAATAGTTTTTTTTTTTTAATATTTTTTATTTTTTTATGCTGTAACACCCTATGAAAAACACCTGGATGACTAACATAAATTCTTGCTAGTTTTTGTCAGGGTAATCCAAAGTTTAATATTTAGCCATGGATCTAAGGCATGCAAACCTGAAGTTAAAACTCAGGACAGGTGGTAAATTTGAAAAACTTAATTCAAGAAAGAAAGCAATAGACAACTGAGCAAACAAGAAAAGAGATTCCTTGTCACAGTTTCAGTCACTTAGGGGAAGAGTAACCTAGGTAGGTGTAAAGCACCAACACATAAAACACTGCCCACACAGTGTCAGACTGTTTGAGCAAAGCAGATTGACTGCTGTGCTCCATAGGTACCACAAAGAGGAAAAGACGCAAGACAGAAATACTATTAATTTAGCTAATTCTAGAGGCTTTAAATACATCTAAATAATAAAAATAAGTAAACACATAAGCAAAAAAAGAATCTCAGTCTTCCCTTTCCTTGCTCAACTGAAATCCTTGCTTAATAGCAGAAGAGGGATTTAAGGGAAACATGGCAGCAGCTAGCTTTGTTTGTTTTCTATTGTAATTTTAACCAAATGTTTCTTTCAGGCAAAATATTTCTCCAAGGCCATTGCTAGAACTCCAAACTATTCTCAGGAAAGGAAAAAAAATAGTTAAAGTTTAAGAAAAATGTGAAGAATTAGTGGATGAAGATAAATGCATTTGGGCTGGCTGTGTTCAATGGAAGTCCACTCACAGCTGGCCCAGTTTGCTGTTGCAGCCCAAGAACATCCTGAGTATTTAAGCATCTCCAGATAAAATTCAGATGAAGGAGAGGGATCTACTGACCCTTCTTTACATCTTTAAATCATCATTAACCTGCAGGTAAATTATGTGCAGTTGCAGTGGTTCATAACCCGTTCAGTGTGGATAGAGTCAAAGCAACAAGGTTAAAAACCTAACAAAACTATGGCAAATTTCTACCTATGTCTCAGTGAAACTTGTTTATTAATTATTATTATTATTACTTAATGTGATGTTGATCTTTGAAAATAAGATGAATTTTGTCTTGATAGGAGTCATACATTTGGCTAGGAGTCTAAACCAAAGGAGAATTTGTCCTGTTGTTTAGGACATCTTAACTGATCAGTGACTCATATTTGTGCTGTTTAATTTGGGATTCATCCAACTACTTATAGATGTCTACAATGAAGCTATCTATGATAAAGTTGGTTGTTAAGACTGCCAATAATAGCAACAGATAGAAGGAGACCATTCCAGAGTGGGAGTTCCTTTGTCCTTAGAAAGTGGGTCAGATAAATAACACTATTAAAACTGTTTTCTCCCATTGAAAGGAAAGGGAAATTGCAGTAACCATTTTGGAAGTGCAATGTAGACGTCAAAAGGTAGGTGAAATGTGTTTGAGTGTCTTTCCTGAGACTTCCAGTTTGGGGAATTCTTAAAGGTAAAATGAATTCTGCCTGGAAATTTTCTTTCCTTTTATTTTTGTTTGTTTATTTTGTTTCTTCCTGAAAACAGATGTGAAAAACTGCAGGGAACAAAAAGTTATTAATAAGAAAGAGTGATTGGGAGTGTGCTTATGAAGAGACTGAATACACACTGGTGAAGCAGGGAAGTCACTGAGGATTGCTGAAAGATACAGCAGAACAACTATGTGACAGCAGTATCCCATGTGTCATTTTTTTTTTTTTTTTTTTTTTTTTTTCCAGTGGCGTTGAAAATTTTATCCTGCAGCAGAAGAAAGAAAATGTGGTTGTAGGTGTTGCACTGAATTCTTTACCGTAAGAGGAAATTGATGAAGTGAGTGGGAGATATAGCACAGGAATATCAAAAATAGAGGTGGGAAAAGTAAGAAATGAAGATGGATAACATAACAAAGGCACTTGAGAAAATATATATATATATGGCCAAAGACTACTTGAAGCTTGAAACTGCCAGGAGAAATGTATTATCCATAGCTTGTGATGTGAGCACAATTTTTCTAAAGGATATAAAAGGAAATTTGGATCCATCTGTTTATTTTCTGGTTATTACAGATCAGGTCTTGAGCAAAGGCAACTTTCCATTCTCAGTTTACAGCACAGAAAGAGGAAATTCTGAACTTCAGCTGTGCTGTGAGATTCAGAGATTTTTTCATTTCAGTAGTACCTCCTCATAAATAACATCAGCACAAAACAGAGGAAGATCTGTTTAATTGTCTTGAGCTTTCAGTTTGGGGGTGTACTTTCTTATTTATCGGTATTTGTGTTCTAGGTTGTTAAGCAACTAAAAGCTTACTTTTTGTTGTTGTTGTTCACTGTGCAGAGGTACCTATCTGATTCCTACTGAACCAATGCACCCTGTGATTCCTATAGTACATGCTTGCTTATGGCTGCAATTTTATTCATTTGCCTCGGGTATAAATACGCAGTACTGTTGCCAGCTCAGTGTACACAAGTTTACAGTAGTAATCCATATAATAATCCAAATACTTTCAGATTAGTGCGACAGGCACTTTCTTACTTTTCAGTATTGGTAATCCTACCTTTTGACTTTTCAAACCATTATGATTGTCTGCCAGATAAGGGTTAGCAGGAAAAGATATATGCTCTTTTAAGAGCTGTTCCCAAGTTAATCTTATTGCACAGCTCTCCATAATTTATTTACTGAAGATCATTTTAAAAATCAGATTGGGGGAGGGTGATGTCTAACTTGCGTGCATGGAATAAATAAGCATTCTTAGTTTAGCATCTTCTGGACAAATGTCAATATGACAAAAATAATTCCCATGACTGGGAACACAAGGGGCCCTTTCTGGCACACCCATATACCAAGCCAAAGATTGAATGAGGATATGAGGGCAAGGAGCTGAAATATTCTTTGATCCTAAACACCAGGATAAAAGTATAATATTTGGGACAATGTGGGAAAGATGATTATAGCTGCTTCCCATGTTCTGTGATTAATTTAGGGCATCGGTCTCAAAGGCAGACAGTTTTATACCTTTCTTTAGTTCTGCTGTGTCTGTATAAAACAGAAGAAAAATGTTTGATGAAAAATATGGTCACAAGTCTGTGGAGAAAATAAATTCCTTAACGATTAATACTATGAAATAATTGGGCCCACATTAACATCAACCAGGTAACATGGTATGTGAAAGAGAATGCCTGAAATCCTAAATGAGAATTTCAAAAATATTCAGTATAATTCTTTTCTGACTGATTTTTTTTTTTTTTTTTTCCCAGTGATTTGACCAAGAATAAAATTAGATCAGTCTCCGATACTTATGTGAATCACATACACAAGGTAGAACTTGTCCCTGTCTTATATGTCAACTCTGGGTATGACCTCATGCCATGAAATTATTTCCAATAGTAACATTACAAAAAAGATTTTTCAAACTCTTCAGAAGGCTTCTGATCATTTTTAAGGGCTATATTGGATGCTTTATGTACAGTCTTCTGTTATCAATACATCTCTTAGTTAAAAACTGCAAATTGCTATGCTATTTTGATAGATCACAGAATCACAGAATCACAGAATTTCTAGGTTGGAAGAGACCTCAAGATCATCGAGTCCAACCTCTGATTAACAGTCCTCCACTAAACCATATCACTAAGCTCTACATCTAAACGTCTTTTAAAGACCTCCAGGGATGGTGACTCCACCACTTCCCTGGGCAGCTTGTTGCAATGTCTAACAACCCTTTCGGTAAAGTTCTTCCTAACATCCAACCTAAAACTCCCCTGGTGCAATTTTAGCCCATTCCCCCGCATCCTGTCACCAGACACATGGGAGAACAGACCAACCCCCACCTCGCTACAGCCTCCTTTGAGGTACCTGTAGAGTGCAATAAGGTTGCCCCTAAGCCTCCTTTTCTCCAGCTGAACAATCCCAGCTCCTTCAGCTGCTCCTCGTAGGACTTATTCTCCAGACCCCTCACCAGCTTCGTCGCCCTTCTCTGGACTCGCTCAAGCACCTCGATGTCCTTCTTGTAGCGAGGGGCCCAAAATTGAACACAGTGGTGAGGCCTCGAGGTGTGGCCTCACCAGAGCCGAGTACAGGGGGACGATCACCTCCCTAGCCCTGCTGGCCACACTGCTTCTTATACAGGCCAGGATGCTGTTGGCCTTCTTGGCTACCTGAGCACACTGCTGGCTCATATTCAGCTGACTATCAACCATCACTCCCAGGTCCTTCTCCGCCTGGCAGCTTTCCAACCATTCCTCTCCCAGTCTGTAGCTCTGCTTGGGGTGGTTGTGCCCCAGGAGCAGGACCCGGCTCTTGGCCTTGTTGAACTTCATGCAGTTGACCTCAGCCCATCGGTGCAGCCTATCCAGATCCTCCTGCAGAGCCTTCCTACCCTCGAGCAGATCGACACACGCACCTAACTTGGTGTCATCTGCAAACTTACTGAGGGGTGCACTCAATGCCCTCATCCAGATCATCGATGAAGACATTGAAGAGGACCGGCCTCAGCACCGAGCCCTGGGGAACGCCACTAGTGACCGGCCTCCAATTGGATTTGACTCCATTTACCACAACTCTTTGGGCCTGGCCATCCAGCCAGTTTCTAACCCAATGAAGCGTGCGCCAGTCCAAGCCAAGAGCAGCCAGCTTCTTGAGGAGAATGCTGTGGGAAACGGTGTCAAAAGCCTTGCTGAAGTCAAGGTAGACCACATCCACAGCCTTTCCCTCATCCACCCAGCGCGTCACTTTGTCATAGAAGGAGATCAGGTTCGTCAAGCAGGACCTGCCTTTCATAAACCCATGCTGACTGGGCCTGATCGCCTGCTTGCCCTGCAAGTGTCACGTGATGACTCTCAAGATAATCTGCTCCATGAGCTTCCCTGGCACTGAGGTCAAACTGACAGGCCTATAGTTCCCCGGGTCTGCCCTCCGGCCCTTCTTCACAGAATCACAGAATCACAGAATTTCTAGGTTGGAAGAGACCTCAAGATCATCGAGTCCAACCTCTGACCTAATACTAACAGTCCTCCACTAAACCATATCACTAAGCTGTACATCTAAACATCTTTTAAAGACCTCCAGGGATGGAGACTCCACCACTTCTCTGGGCAGCCCGTTCCAATGTCAATCCTTCTTGTAGATGGGCATCACATTTGCTAGCCGCCAGTCAACTGAGACCTCCCCCGATAGCCAGGACTGCTGATAAATGATGAAAAGCGGCTTGGCCAGCTCCTCCGCCAGTTCTCTCAGTACCCTCGAGTGGATCCCACTTGGCCCCATTGACTTGCGCACATCCAAGTGCCGTAGCAGGTCGCCAACCATTTCTTTGTGAATAGTGAGGGCCACATTCTGCTCCCCATCACCTTCCGCCAGCTCAGGGTACTGGGTATGCAGAGAACAACCGGTGTTGTCACTAAAGACTGAGACAAAGAAGGCATTAAGCACCTCAGCCTTTTCCTCATCTTTTGTAACAAGATTTCCCCCCGCATCCAGTAAATGATGGAGATTTTCCTTTGTCCTCCGTTTTGCACTGATGTATTTGTAAAAAGATTTTTTGTTGTCTTTAATGGCAGTAGCCAGATTGAGCTCCAGATGAGCTTTGGCCTTTCTAATTTTATAGATGCTCCATATTTTTCATTTTAATGACAAAGATCATAAAAAAGAAAGGCAACTGTTCAGGATACACTCCCTACACTCTTCTGACATGCTAATTAGAATGAGAAAAAAACTAATAGCCAAAGAATCTGCAGGATAAGATACATACAGTCAGTCACTTTCGAGCATATTCTAATGGAGTAGAAAATGATTCATAATGTCTCCTGAGTTATTTCCAACAAAGATTCAGCAAAATAAGGTAAAGAATGTACATTCAAAACCGTGTGACACAGCCAGAAGTTTTCAGGTGACAGATTGATCTAGAGATGAAATATGTGGTAGATATGATATTTAACAGGGTAGTTTAATTTGCTTTAGCATATTGTTAAATTCAGATTTGAAACCTATAAATGATTTATTTTTGTTTAAAGTATCTAGTCAACCTTACCATTTGAAGGAAAATGTACATTATCATGACATGTTTTACTGATGTTGGTTCTACATTCTTTTTCTGTTTATTTTTGTTTATTTATTTTTTCTCTCAGTTCTTTCAGAGATAAATGCAATCCAGTGAGACCAAAATGCTGCGGTCCAAATTAAGGCTTTTCTTTATCAGTGAAATACAGTCTTGATATTTAAATAAATGAGACAGATAATAACAATAAGTAAGAGACAGGATGATTATAGGTGAGGAAATAAAACATAGATCAATGAAGTGTTTTGTGAAATGTCAGACAAGAGGCTTGTTGAACAGGCAGGAATAATTACATCTAGGGTCATGTCAGGTATCTTGTCTTTCAAGAGAAATTAAGCAAAATAGAAAAGGAAAAAAAATGGTCAATGTGATATTATGAATCATTATTATTTTTAAATGCTTCAGGTCTGATGAGATTTTTCTAGATAAATGCTGTATTCTTCTAGGTCAACCATGAACCATGTTGGGGCATTGTATGGGAGAATGCAAGTTAGCATAGGCTGAGTTCATGCCAGGCATTGTCCTAACAACTAAGCAACACAGAAAGACAAGGACTTTGGCCTAGGCCATATATCAGTCTTGCTGAGTTTACCAAAAGAGAGTTGTAAAAACCAGTAATCTTACACCTTCCCAGATTTCTGTTATAAAATTAAGAGTTTCAAATCTTTCCAAAAGTTGAAAAGAATATGACTGATTTTCCAACTGGGATGTATTGTCCCTTACTTGTCTGAAAAAGATCATGAAAAATGATACCTGATCTCAGAATTTTTTTTTGTTGGTTTGTATACTTGTTATAAAAATACATGATGGGATTTGCACCTTGGGAGCCTCAGCTGGGGTCTCTTGAGTGCAGAGGCTAAGCGAGGTAGACTCACCAGTCCAACCACTCAGCACAAAGGAAAGTCAAGCCAAGAAATATCTCCAGCCTGTTGCCCTAGAAAGGCTGAGACATGAGACATCTGGTCTTGTTCACACAAAGACAATGTTCTTACAAATGAATGCCCATTACATAATTAGATCCAGTTCTGCTATCCTGACCACAATCTCTTCTCTCACCATTAGCAAGCCTTGGTCTGCTTTGTTTTTAAGTCTGTGTAACTACAGAAATGTTCAAAACATTCTCCTTTCAGCTTTAATTTTTCTTTTCTTTCTAGACCAAAATCCAGCAAATGATGGCGGAGTGAATGTAGATAAGATTTCAGATGCACCTTTGAGAGACTGGATACATTGACTCTGGATGGGACACACCTGACTAGGTGGGGTAAGAGTGCTCTGGACAGCAATCTGGATGGCCTTATTAGCAGACCTTTAAGCTAGATTCAGCAGGGGAAGAGGATGTACCTCTAAGTGACAGAGAAGAACTAGGGAACACCGAAACTTTAGGAAGCAACAGCGAAATACCCAAAGGAATTAGGCAGGGCTCCTCTAAAAGGGTGATGAAGCCAATAGCCCAGCTGAAGTGCCTCTGCACCAATGCAAGCAGCATGGGAAAGAAGCAGGAGGAGTTGGAAACCACAGCGCAATCAAGAACCAATTACGATTGGTGGGATGAATCATACAAATAGAATATTGCAACTGAGGTCTACCAGATTTTCAGAAGACAGCAAAGGGGAGCAAATGTCCCTCCCACTCTAAGTCAAGAGCAGGTTAGAGACCACCTAATGAAACTGAACAGGTCCAAGTCTGGGGGGCCTGATGACTTGCATCCCAGGGGCCTGAGGGAACTGGCTGATATAGCTACCAAGCCACTCTCCACCATATTTGAAAACTCCTGGCAGTCAGATGAAGTCCCTGGTGACTGGAGAAAGGGAAACATTACTCCCATTTTAAAAAAAGGGTAGAAAGGAGGACCCAGGGAACTACAAACTGTTGAGCCTAACCTCTGTGCCTGGGAAGATCATGGAAAAAAAACCTCCTGGAAACAATGTCAAGGCACATGCAAGACAAGAAGGTGATCTAAGACAACAAGCATGACTTCACCAAAGGCAAACCATGCCTGACCAATCTGGTGGCCTTCTGTGATGGAATGACTCCATCAGTTGACAAAGGAAGACTAACTGATGTCATCTACCTGGACTTCTGCAAGGCCTTTGACACGGTCCCACATGGCATCCTGATTTCAAAATTGGCGAGATACGGATTTGCTGGGTGGACTGTTCAGTGGATAAGGAATTAGCTGGATGACTGCACTCAGGGAGTGGTGGCTAATGGCTCTATGTCCAGGTGGAAGACAGTGATGAGAGGTGTCTCTCAGGGATCTGTCTTGGGACTGGTGCTGTTTAATATCTTTATTAATGACATAGATTGTGGAATTTAGTGCACCCTCAGTAAGGCTGCAGACAACACCAGGAGCAGTTGATACAACAGAAGGAAGGGATGCTATTCAAAGGGACCTGGACAAGCTAGAAAAGTGGGCCCATGTGAACCTATGAGGTTCAACAAGTCAAAGTGCAAGGTGGTGCACCTGGGTCAGAATAATCCCAGATACAAATACAGACAGGCAGAATTTATCATTGAGAACAGCTCTGCAGGGAAGGACTTGAAGGTTCTGGTGGACAAAAAGCTTGACGTGAGCCAGCAGTGTAGGTTTGTGGCCCAGAAGACCAACTGCGTCCTGAGTTGCATCAACAGAGTTGTGGCCAGCAGATCGAGAGAGGTGACTGTGCCCCTCTGCTTTGCCCTTGTGATACCCCACTTGGAGCACTGCATCCAGGTCTGGGGCCCCTAGCACAAGAAGGATGTGGTTCTGTTAGAGTGGGTCTAGAGGAGGCCACGAAGATGATCAAGGTGCTAGAGCACCTCTCCTATGGAGAAAGGCTGAGACAGCTGAGGATGTTCAACCTGGATAACTGAAGGCTCCAGGGACACCTCAATACTTTTACATACTTTTTTTTACACACCTTTTACATACTTTCAGTATGTAAAAGAGGCTTATAAAAAGGTGGAGACTGTCTTTTTACATGGGTAGATAGTGAAAAGACAAGGGGCAATGGCTTTAATCTAAAAGAGGGGAGATTTAGACTAGATATTAGGAAGAAATTCTTCACTCAGAGGGTGGTGAAGCACAGGCACAGGTTGCCCAGAGAAGTTGTGGATGCCCCATCCCTGGAGTTGCTCAAGACCAGACTGGACGGGGATTTGAGCAAAATGGTCTAGTGTGTGATGCCCCTGCCAATGGCAGCAGGGGTTGGAACTTGATGATCTTTAAGGTCTCTTGTAACCCATGACATTCTATGATTCTATGAGGAAGGTCGTTTGAAATGTGAATCTAAATTTTATGTGGAAGGTATTGACCGGGTACTTAAATTCTTCTGTGCATTTTAAGGTTTATTTTCCCAGGACCTTGATTCTTTAATGTGCTTTTTTGGTGCAATTAATGACACAATCCACTGAAAGTTACCCTGGCAAATTCCAGAGATTATGATAAATATGTTCTCCTGAATCGAGTTTAGTACAGATCATATTATTTCTAAGCCTGACATTTCCTAAAAGGATCCTCTGGATCCTTTTGAAGATTTACATAGGGTGGCTTTCAGGAGACATTGCACTCAGAAGGGAAGTAACCCTGTTCCTATTTTTATGTGTATTGATGAAAACATCCCCTTTCTTTTGCAAAGAGATCTGCATTAAGCTATTTCCAACAGACTCTGATAGGACTTACATTTAAAGCCTGATGATCTCCAAGTCCATATTTCTCTTTCCATTGCAAGTAGCCTAAAATCACCTGATCAGCTCTGTACTTTTAACAGGCATGAGTTGTGCTGTTCCAGAAGACTTCATTTCTTCCAGTATTTGGAGGCAGGTAGCAACTTGCTGCAGCACTGAAAGAGCAGTACTTCAACATGACTAGACAGTTTTTCTTCTTGGTAGACATTCCTGCAGATTAAGCTACTTCCTGTCCTTTCTTTCCCTCTTTTCCTTTTCTGCAACTAGGACAATAGATTGTTAAGGAGTGACTCTGAGGTGAACCCTGGAAAGGGATGACCATGCTATTTAGGTCATGAATTTGAGCAGACAACCTCCAGTACTTGCTCACTAAGCACTAAGCAAACTAGCCCATCATAGCACTGTGCCATCATCTTTGTCTAAATGTGTATTTAGAGGAGATGTTTGATTTTTGGAGAAAGTTAGAGAGAAAATGCCTACAGCATAATTAAAAAGTTGTTGCTCTAATTTTTCTCTTCACTTTAGTATCCTCTGTTGGCTTTAATTAAGTGCTTGAATTAAGATTGTAAGGCAAACATTATTTGATGATATTTAAAAAATAAATGAAAGCAAGCTCACGCACCAGGTGGGTTTCTCCTCTGGTGCTTACTGCTCTAATATAGACAACCCACATGGGCATATCTGCAGGCAGTGTGCTCTCTTCCTGAGTGCTTAGAGGCATGAGAGAGGTGCTCATCCACTCCTCTCCCCTGCTGTCCCCAACTGTGTTGTGAGAATATGTTCGCAGTTCTGTGAACATTTGAAGGATGTGTGCAGCGAGGAGGGAGAAGGATTTTTGAGGGTGGTTCACAGATTCATAACTAGGGGCAATGAGATGAAATTGAGCAAAGGGAAAATGAGGTTGGGTATCTAGAAAAACTTCTTAAGTGTCTGTTAGATCATTTGTGAAAGAGTCTCCCAGAGGTAACCACAGATGCTCTATTGGTTGAATCATTTAAAAATATCTGTCGAGGTCATCATATGCTCCCTATTACTTCATCACAGAGGCCTAGAGAATTGGGCCAAGAGGGACATGGGGAGGTCATTTTGGCCTCAAGAGATGAATGATTCTACTCAAAACATCTCCAGAAGACATCTATCAAACAATAATGAGCTACAAAACCCCTAATGAGAAAAAGAACTATTATTCTCTCACCATAAATATGAAAAATCAAAAATGCCAGAAAAGTTAATGTTTTAACTAAGTCACACAGAACTATAAGGCAAAGATGGGAAATGAAGTCATATCCTTACAGAATAAATTCAATACCAAAAGAACAGCTTTCTTTTTTCCAATTGGTCTGCACAAGGAATAGGTGAACATCTTCTTTCATGAAGCAATGGGTTTACTGAATTCTTCCTTCTTACTAGGCAGGTGAAAAAAAACAAACAAATAAATAAAACATTTACATTCATTTGGCAAATTGCCAGTTTTAACAACAGGAACAACAAAAACTTCTTGCAAAGAGTAAATGATTCATGCCAGAGAGTTTTTTAAACTTTGTCACTTTAAACTTCTTGCTAGGGCCAACAGCCTTGTCAGGAACTGGACACACTTCAGTAAACAAGAAGGAATGTGCAGGCAAAACTAGGAACTAATATTAACTAGCTGATCTTATCCACCTCTTGTTCCTATTATATGAGCCACAACTAAGAAGAAAATGAAAAACACTTGAGAATTTCTAATTGGAATTTTGTTCCTCTTGGGATCTCTTCCAGATTGTTTGGTACTACAATGATGTTTAGGTGTTACAAGCATTTGTTGAAGACTATGTGAAAATTTCTATTGTTGGCCAATCAAGTAAAAGAGAGAAAGAAAAAATAATTGTTCAGTGTAAATTATATAATGAGCCATGGAGTAGCATTGAAGATAAAACATTTGAATATTTAAAACTTTATAGAAACTTATCAGTCACCTGAACCTGGTCTATTGTATCTGCCAGTGGTCAAAGAGCCAAGACCTCCTTTGTTAATCGAACTATTCAAATTATTCTGGATTTATGCTAGTGATATGAGATGATAATATAAGCTATAGCTTTCAAAAATCTATATTTGAAAACCAGTTACTTTATATGTCACTGGCTGTGGATAGCAACTTTGCTTTATTTGCTTTGGTGTGGGTTTTCATGTGTGATCTTGATTTTACGAAAATCAAGCACCTGTTTCACACTTGGGACTCAAAATATCACAAGGCTAAAGTGACTCCAAATCTAGCTTCCCATTCTGCCAGTTTGTAATCAGATCTATGCGAGTATAACTATGTATACACTGATTAAAACAGGACAGGAATGAACAACTCATCTCTTACTTAGGGAGGAATAAGGTGCATGAGCTAATTAGGTCAAGAGACTCAATTGCCTTTTTTTATCCTGCTTACTAAGGAATACGTAAATCTTCCCACAGTATTTGTCCAGCTTTAGTTTATATCCTAAAAGACTTAAGTTCTTAAGTGTAGACAAGTTATAGACAAGCAAATTTTAGGTCCTAAATTTCTGCAATGTCACTTGTCTGTCTTTAGGGATTCATTTATTCTAGTTGGGTTATAGATAACAGTTCCGAAAGTATAGCTGGACATTATTTTTCAGCATGTAATTTGAGCAGCCCTAGAAAAATACAACTATAATCCATGCCATCCTCAAAGGCACTCAGAAAATGCATGCATGTCTGGCCCTGACTTGTCAACAACCATAAAGACAGTAGTTGGAAGCTTTTAATACAGCTATATGAACCATGCTGTCTCAAACAGTTTTATCTGCTGTATTTCCTCCCAAAGGAAAAACAAAACAAAACAACAACAACAAAAAACTATAATTAGGGCATAATTCTGTTAAATTTGTGCAATAAAGTCTTTATTAGAAGAAAGAAAATATTGCCCTCATAGGCTGCACTGCAATGGAATAAAGCATAGCTTGCTGAAGTTATAGTTGTTATTGTTGTATCACTTGGCTATTGTATTACTCTTTACATGCTGTGAAGAAAGAAAAAGGCAGGGTAGACACAATTTCAAAGTGACTCTTTTATTCAGTAGTGAAATTTCATTGGCTGAATATGTGCAGAATGACACTTGTGGTGGGTAATTAGACATGGGTCTTCTTGTGCTTGAGCGGGTCCAGAGAAGGGCGACGAAGCTGGTGAGGGGCCTGGAGAACAAGTCCTATGAGGAGCGGCTGAAGGAGCTGGGCTTGTTCAGCCTGGAGAAGAGGAGGCTCAGGGGCGACCTTATAGCTCTCTACAGATACCTCAAAGGAGGCTGTAGCGAGGTGGGGGTTGGTCTGTTCTCCCACGTGCCTGGTGACAGGACGAGGGGGAATGGGCTTAAGTTGCGCCAGGGGATTTTTAGGTTAGACGTTAGGAAGAAGTTCTTCACTGAAAGGGTTGTTAGGCACTGGAACAGGCTGCCCAGGGAAGTGGTGGAGTCACCATCCCTGGAGGTCTTTAAAAGAGGTTTAGATGTAGAGCTTAGGGATATGGTTTAGTGGGGACTGTTAGGGTTAGGTTAGAGGTTGGACTCGATGATCTTGAAGTCTCTTCCAACCTAGAAATTCTGTGATTCTGTGATTCTGTGAAAGATCAGTTCCTTGAGAGCAAATTTCCCATTTACAGTTTGCCTACAAATCCCATCAACCTTCATGGCCAGTCATGTCTGGGTCTCTCCAGCACAAGCTGTATTGACTCCTGATGTTCATCATGTAATATTATCACAGAAACATAGAAACACAGAATTGTAGGGGTTGGAAGGATCTCAAGAGATCATCAGCTCCAACCTCCAAATATTGTGACAAGGTGATGACAAAGGATGAATTTAGGGCTAAGAGGGAATGCCTTGGATGTCATAGCCAACATTGTCTGAATTAAAAAACAAAACAAACCAAAACAAACCCCCCAAATCTCTACACTTCAGCAGATTAATTATTTGATTAGAAAGTTAAATTAAAAAACCTTTACAAAAGTATAACCACAGATATTTTGCCTATTAAGGACAGGCAGAATACTTTGAAAAGCATTGATGTTCATTGGAATATGACATTTCCTTAACCCTCGGGAAGAATAACCTTTTACTGGGCTATAGAGTATGTCTATGTTATTTTCACACCCCTTCTCTCAAAGCAACACCTCCAGTTTATTGTAGATACACTGAAGAACTACCTCACTTTGACTCAGGTGTCAACATTAACTACAGCAGCATAAAGTGTGATATTCACAATCCACTGGGAAAGATAGCTCCAAAATAGTAGACTTACATTGCTGGCAAAGGCTTTACCAGCTCATTTAAAGCTTTACTATGTGAACCTGTAACAGCGGACTTAGGAAAAAGTCCTTGTCAGAGCAGAACTGGGCAAATATATCACATCTCCATTTTATTTATGTATGTGTACTTGAGAGACCAGTGAAAATAGTGGAAACTTTAGGGTGAATTCTTCTTCAGAAAATAAACAAATAAGTAAATAAATAAATATTTTGTTCCTTATTAAAAAGATATGCTCATTTCTTCCTCTAAAAAAGGGTAAGATTCATCATACAAACATTGGGCTGGAATTCAGTTTCAGAATTGCATACATAAAGATAGTCCTACCATGTAAGCTGTGTGCTGAAGTTCCCATTAAATCAAGGGAGATTAATCCATACAGCCAAAAGAGCTTGTACAACTAGCAAGCTTCTCTTGGTGTAAACATCTCATTCTGGTCATCTGGATAGACAGCTAGACAAGATTTACTTCCCTATACACATTGTACTGCTTCCAGCATTGTAAGATTTTCCATTTGGTCTCCAATTTCTGCTCCAGACCTTGTGGGTCTCCTGTAAGACTTGTGTTACATCTGCCAGTGTTGTGCAGATGTCTCAGGAATGCTGAAGCACCTCAAAAGTCACTAGAAGCCTGTGTTTAATAACTAAATCTGGAGTTTTGTCTAAATGTGAAGCTGAATTCTATTATAGTAGCAGAATTCAGTTGCCTTAACATTGGCTTCTCATGCCATTTGAGGTACTTCAGGATATCTAAGACATCTGCAGAGCACTGACAGATAGGACATAAGACTGATGGAAACCAGAAGCCTTCTAGAGTGACAGCTGGAGGCAAGGGGGAAAACCTGTGATGTCTCAGATGGCCCAAGAGGCCTACATGACTGAACAGATCTATAATTGTCTCTATTGGAACCAGTCTCCTCCAGTTCTCTTTATAGTCAATGGAGAGAAACAGGGAGCTCAAGTTATTTTACTAAACTTAAGTCTTCAGTGCCATTCAGAACAGGCTGCCCAGGGAAGTGGTGGAGTCACCATCCCTGGAGGTCTTTAAAAGACATTTAGATGTAGAGCTTAGGGATATGGTTTAGTGGGGACTTTTAGTGTTAGGTTAGAGGTTGGACTCGATGATCTTGAGGTCTCTTCCAACCTAGAAATTCTGTGATTCTGTGATTGGAGATACCCCAGGTTTTCCACCTAGCTTCCAGAAGCCATATCAGGTCAGCTTTGTTCTCCTATAGATCCTGAGACACATGTGCCAGCCCTGTGTGTCCATTCTGGGCACCCTCAAATAGCACACAATGCCTACAGGTGTTGTACCCAGGTACTTTCAAAGCTTCCTACTAAATTCTCTGTAGCAAGGTTTCCCTAATTATTGACCAAAAAGTACTGAAAAGAACATTCAAGTATTCATTTAAATCTGAAAGCAACATTTTCTCTTGGGGCACACATTGAGATGAGCTTGATAGTGAGCAAAATATTGATCACAGACTTGTTCCCAACCTGGCAAGTCACTGATGATTTTTGGAATAATTACACCCTGTCTGATAAAATGGCCTTAAATTAGGTTAAGGTGTGGACTGTCCAAAATTGAGACAACCATTTCTAACCTGCAGGAAGAAAATCTTTGAAATTTTTTCTTGCTTCAAACCCAGGACTTCCTGAAATTTAAATTGAAGTGAAACAACTGCAACACAACACAACAACAATAATAATACTAATGTAGACACTGTGATGCTCATTTTCATTTTATTTTAGTAATTCAAAGTGCATGCTCTGTTTTGGAAAAAAGATATAGAGTTATGTAGTAATTATGATGTAATAATTAGATATTAGGTGCATTAATTTTTTAATTCTATATGACATTCAAAGGGAAGAAGATTTGATCAAAATGAATTGTTCATTTAAAGCCTTTGGATCTAAATGCAACTGTCTTTCCTAGTGTCAAACATTCTTCTGTAATTTTTTTCCTGGTATTTAAAATTGAACATATTTTGCAGTGTTGACTTGTGCAAAATACAGCAAGCACATTTTGTCCTGTGTTAGATTTTTTTACAATTTCTCCATTGTGGCTTGGCCTGTTTCCCTCTCCTGTGGAGAGGTGTCATGGTCCCACTTCCATATGCAGTTCCCAAAATTAAATTAAATCTGGTTGGTCTGATCTGTGTTTTGATTCCTGTTCATGCAGGAAATAAGAACCATGATTATGGCACAGCTTGAGGTGTGCCTCCGAGTGAACCCCTATGCTCAAAGAATCCCTTTAAAGAGCAGCCCCTTCATCAGTGTTTCTCAGTGATGTGCTTTATCACATGATGAATTCTCAGCTGGCAAAAATGAGCATGGTTCTCTCCTGTTTCTACCAGCCATGTGCAATCAAGGAGGACTGCAGAGCAGATATCTGAGCAGGACAGTCTGGTGCAGAGTTTTATGGTGCTATTTTTTTTTTTTTTCTCTCTTTGCATCTGCTAGTTCACATAGCACGGTCTTTTGCTGTGTTATCCAGGCTGAGAAGTGTCCAGAACTATCAGTTTTCACCAAATTGCTGAAGGGTGAAATTTTACCATCCCTGCCAGCAAAAAAAGTTTATTTTTATTTTTATTTTTTTATTTTTTTTCTCAGCTAGACAAATAGCATAATTTCCCTAGAGAATCACATCCTCTGTAAAAACAGGTTTTTTTCATTCCATTACCTCAAATGGAAATCTCTCTAACACTCCATTTCTACCAGATACATCCATATTACCGAGTAAAAGACCAAGTCTTTTTGTGTAGCCAGAAGCAGGAAACATTGGTATGAGTGCATGACTGCAGAAAAGAGATGTTACCAAAAGGCTTACAAAGCTCAGTACTGAGAATGAGGACACCTGGTTTCTCCCTGTGGCTTTGTCCCTATATCCCAGCCACCCATTTATCCTCTGTGAAAGTTTATTTACCTTTCTGTATTTGTATTTAATTGTTAACCATTTATAATTTGCCTAGTCTGGATTGACAAATTAGCATTCAGCAATGATATGATGACTTAGACAAAAATGAACTGTGCTGTAAAACTGAAAAATATTAATGGAAGTTATTAATATTAATACCACATGTTACAGGTATCATTTAATCTATTACTGCAGATTTCTTTGTAGACTTGCAGCTGAGCTGTCATTTAATCTTTTCCAGTTTCTTGACAGTTTGAAGTTGCTTTCTTTCTGAATCCACAGCTTTTATCCAGCATGAACGAGGGATATTTCCCTTAAGCCCCCCTCCCATTACATTACATTTCAAGCTATATTACATGGGTCACATTATGGGCTGCTGTCACATGCAGGCCACGATGTAATTCAGCATGACACATGACAAGCAGAGATGTGTTGAAATACCTGAGACTATTAGATCCAAACAACCCTCTGTTAAAATTTTTTATTACCACATAAATATTCTCCTAGCTGACCAGTGTCTCAGAGGAATAAATACCCCGTTAAAGGAAATACAAGAGCACAGGTATTTCCCAAGTATGGGGTTCTTAAAGGCAAAAACAGGCCAAAAACTATTTCTGTATATGTTACTCATATTAGAAATCTTAAGAAATATATTTATATTAGAAATAGCAAAACCCAGCAATAATTATTAAAATACACAAACCTATCTAATCATACTATCAAAGTTATAAGAGAAGATACTGATAGCAAGGGATATTATAAATATTTAGAATTTTTTTAGTGTTGGAAGACTAGTAAGGCTGTTTAAATTAAACTTCAAGGTACAAAATAAAGTCAAGGTGATACTTCCACATTTCTACTTTTTGAATATTACATTGTAGAAATAATCTTAATGAAGCTGGATTTAAGGGAGTCAGACAGAAGGACTAGGAAAAAGGCTGTGCAGCAGGTTCATGGACAAGAAATGAGATGCTAACAGCCTTATGCCAACCAAAAATATGGAGGAGAATGAATGGATGGCTGGGAAGGTATCAGGTTTCAAACAATAGAAATAGGCAATGTATAAACTAAATCTTGGATTAAGCTTTGGGACTTAGAAATATATTGTTAATGAATAAAGTATAAAATGTCCAAGCTGGGTGCATTATGCACTGATCCACAAGTACTATAGACTACAGTTAAAATAAAAGTACATCTGCTGTAGATATGGAGCTGTGGAGAATAAAAAAATAAAAAATGATGGGATTCTTCAGTCAGTGCTGCTTGTGATTTGGGTTTAGGATAACTAAGGTTGGATGGTTTTGCAAAAGAAGATGAAGTATTCTTTCCATTGATGAGAATGTGTGTAAATGTAAGAAAGGATGACAGATTTGTTCAGCTTGGGCAGGAACTAATGACAATCTCAGGTATGAAAATTCTAAGAGTAATTCACAATATTTATGATGTGCAGCACTTTGCCAGTGAGAGTTGTTATCAATGCCATCATGAGCATTAATTAATGGCTCTAGAACAAAGCCATAGTTCATTTATAAAATGTTATTTATTACTAAGGAAGGTGATGTCATTTCGACTTAAAATTTTTGAAAATTCTTGCATTTTTTTTTTACCACATCATTTCTGCTTTCCTTTTGCCTATATGCTGCTTTTTATTTATTTATTTATTTATTTATTTTTCCTTATAATCTCAAGTGACAGAAGAAAACAAACTAAGAATAATTGTGAGCCATGTTTACCATGCACACTGAAAGCCAGACGTTGGTCCTTTAGCCAGATGTTGGTCCTTGCTCAGGCTGTTTTGCAATTGGAAAACCAGCTTAACCATCCCCCTGAGATTTTTTTCTGTGTGGATAGATCTCCAGATGGTGAAGAGCAAGCTCAGTAGTTGCTGTATAAGCCACTCTGGTGTTAAGAGCGTAAGTAAAATAACCCTATCTGGGACTTTCTTACAACCCACGCTGTCTTTGTCACCAGAACAAGTTTCTTGTACAAACACAATGGTGTAAATTAAAGTAGCCTTGGGGTTACTTTAATTTATGCTATGAGTAGGTCATGTCCTTGGTGACATGATGCATTTGAGACCATTCAAACACAGATCCCACCCCCCTCCTCCCCCAAAAAAAGGAAAACACAAAACAAACAAACAAAACCCTCCAACTCATTTATAAAACCATCTTATTCTTGGACCAGAGGCAAATTAGACTGGAAAAGAGAGTGTTCTGATGCTGAAGCTGTGCTTAGAACTTAACCTTTTGCTGTCTATATTTATTGTATTAGTCTAGACAAAATATGGCAATGCCAGCTCGATGAACAGCTGAAGCTGTGCCTTTCACTTTTCATAAGTGGTTCTTTTCTTTTCATGTGCATGTGTGTGGCTGTGACTCTCTGATGAGAAAGTCAGGTGATGGCAAATGACTGGGACATAACAAAACAAAACCAACCAACCAACCAACCAACCAACCAACCAAAACAAACAAACAAACAAAAAAACAGTCTTCCTTTGCAAGTACTTGAAAGCATCCTTTGACTGTAGACGATATGGAGAATGTGGATGATGATGGGAAAGTTCAAAAATCAGTTAAATTTATTTGGAATAAACTAAAAAACAGCTAAAAGTCTAAGACTAAAACAGACAGATAAGGTCCCATTCTAACATTTTTAGTAAAAAATAAATATATACAATTTAAATAAAAAATGTTCATATTATGCAAAGTATTTTGATTTGATAAAAATTGTTGTGAAACAGTGGAATAATTTAAATTATGTATAGGTTTAGTCTATCCTATAAACAGAGATTTAGTAGTTGTTCACAACAGCAGGAGTAGAAAGGAAGCATGTTTTGAGTTATTTAATCTTCATTTATGAAATTCTGATTAATTTGTTTGCTTAGTAACCCAAGCTAATGTACAGATTTCCTGAATGGCATATTCATGTTTTTCTTACTAGGTACAAAAACATATTTTGGACTGCAGACTACAAGATAGCTAGTGTAGCCCCGTCACACGAGGCCTGTTTATAACAGTCCCTTCTAGCTTAGAAAACCTGTGTATCTAAGAAACACTATATATTTAATTGCATTCAGCAATAACCGAGAACGTCTATCAGGAAATACACAAATACATTCAGATGAAATAAGTCTCATCAATATTCACAGATGAGGCCAGAAGGGACCATTAGTTCACCCAGACCAGGCTCTAGATTCAACCCCTTCTCCCTGTAGGGTATCCAATAACTTCTGTTTGCCTTAGCCTTTTGTCAAAGCACTTTGCCCTGCTTCAGCGTTATGCTAGGTCCTTTTCACAGTCACTACTTCCCAGGATATAGAAAACAATTGGTAGATAGGTAACCCATTACTTGTCCATGTTTTTCTGCAATGGTATTAAGACATATCCTTTGTTGAACTTGTTTTATCAAGATATTCAGGTTACTCTGACTGGTTGCTTGACTCTATCATTATGTGCTGTTCTACCCATGCTGGATGTTTTAATGGCAGTACTGATTTTTATTTGTTTTCAGACCATGAAATTATTATCTATTTTTTTTTTTTTTCCCAGCGAAATTCAGCTGAAACATTTATTCACTGTCTATTCCTACCTTTTTAATATTTATTGTCTATTTTTTTCTCCACTGAGTACTTTTTTTCTTGTAAGGGAATTTAGAGTTCAGATTTTTTTTTTTTTTTTGTGTGTGTGTGTTTGTGTGTATGTGTGTGTGTATTAAAATATGTGGTACTAATATCATATGCCTTCAGATATATTAGGTTACCTACACAGTCTATCAAATGGTTTTGTAATCTCACTACAGAATCACACAGTCAATCACTGATGTAAATTTTTAATAATCTTGGCATAACAAAGGAATTCCAGAAAAGGAATTTCCAGGATGATTATCCTGGTGTCATATCCGTATATTTTAAAAAGATATAAATGAACTGACAAGAAGGAGTAGGCTGATTACCTTGAAGTTGACCCTAGAAAAAATACTAGAAAAGTTTCCATAAAACTAATTTAATAATGACTTTTAAAATTACAGGATATAGAGCACACCTCAGTGTATAAGTTCTTTGAGAATGCAAATTGTTCAAGCCCTATTAGATAAACAGAAACGTATGGAAACCTGACCCCATGCTGTATGGTTTAAACAGTTTTGTGGTTTCCATTAAGTGCCTTGTGCTATTTGTAGGTTTTAGTTTGTTCCTAATTATTCCTAAAAATTAAGTTCATTGTCATTAATCCTACTAACCATGAGATTTTCTTTGATGTCTTTAGCTTCCCTTATCAATTTTCTACACTTTATAATGTTTAATTGATATTGCTGTGTGTGCTAAGGTCTCTTTCTTTCCCGTTGTCACATGTTGCATTCTTATTTCTAATTAGTGTGTTTCCTTTGCCTTTGAACAAAGTTTTAATTCTATCCAAAGCTGAACTCATAGCTTCATGAACTTCTCTTAAAAATAATTCCCAGTGTTCGTTCTCATTTTCTTGATCATTTTTTTCCTACCTATTAAGACCCATTTTAATTTCCCAGTTTTGAGAAGTGAGTAATTTTAGATAGTCAAAAGCATTAGTTATTGGTTTGTCCTGTCCTGTGTATGGATTGCAATCTGATGATAACAGTTGGTCCCTAGGCTACCACCAACTGCCAGCCCGTAATCAATTCATCTTTATATTTTTCTTAAGTTTGAAGAGAAGTTCACAAGTTCACTGCTGGCTGCATATGTCTCCCAAATTGTAGTCCCCCATTAAAAAGATGTTTTCTTTTTTTTTTGTTTTGTTGTTGTTGTTGTTGTTTTTTCATTATGGATAGTTGCTTAGGGAGTAACTCAGACTGTTTGATTCAGTGATCTGTGACATCTGCTTTCTCAAATACCTCAGCCAGACTTTATAAGACAGCAGATGTACATATGCAGACATAACACATTTGTGTGATAACACATTTGCTAGTTGAGAACTTGAATTTCTAAACTTTTAGTAATATCAAAACAGACTGACAGATTTTTCTAAATGGAACGGAACCAAAGAAACTCATACCCTACATGTCTATACCTCCAAGACCACGGTCCCACTTTTCACGTAGCCCCATGGAAAAATCTGTGTTTCTTCAACAGGACATTACACAGCTATCCAAGTACCTGATCTTTGTTATTCTTCATCTTGCTTAGCTGTTCAATCAATATCTGCTGAATTTGTCTTGATCTGGGGATATTTTCTGTGGCTGGCTTCACAGCCATGCAGAGACAATCTTTCTCTTCTTGCTTTCTCTTCTTGCTTTGCCAAAATAGTTTTAAGTTAGCTAAGGGTTTGGTAAGCTGTTGGTAGAGATAGAGAGTAATGGGCCGATGGAACAGTTGTTTGAATCTCATCTCCCTATGCACGTATTAGTGACATCATCAGTATAGCAATTCATTGTTATGTTCCCAAATTATCGTTTGTTCATTCTTCTCATCTTAAACAGGTTATAAACATAGACTTCAATATATTATTTATGATAACTGTCATAAATTTCAGTTATATTGCAGTGTTGCTACTCAGTGAAAATGGTTTGCTCTTTACCTATATTCCTTGTATAGCTTTTTGTTTGATTGTTTGTTTTGAATAAAGCTTTTTATGTTGTAACACACTTTGTCCAAACTCTTTGAAATTGTTTACTGTGGAATAAAGTTCCATACATATTAAGTGTGCCTTTTTCACATCTTCTCCTGGTTGATTTCCCTGTTGCCTCTTTAATTGCCTCTTGGCTGCTCCAAAAAGGTTCCTGAATAAAAATTAGCTCTAATCTTGAGCTTAGCTATTGTGCTCTTAAAACTATGTCTTGCTTTACATAGGGGTGTATTCATATACTGACAGAGCCCAAACTTCCATAAAAACCATATCTCAAACCCAAAGTGTTGGTCACCATCAGCCTGAGGCATGAGGAATCCGAAAATGAAGTCTGGACTAAAGCAAAATAGGCCCAGACTTTGAAAAATCAACTAGAGAAAGATTCTGAGTAACTCTGGGACATAAAGCTTTCCTGTGTGAAAAACAGGTGAACCATTGCAACCTCAGTGACATTGGCTGAGGTTCTGTCATTGCTCTCAGAGATAAGGTGAAGTAACATGGAGAGAGGGAGAAGCTGTTAAAAAGGAAAAAAAAAAAAAGGATTTCAAGTTCATATCATAGTCAAATCATGTGCATTACTACATAAAGAATTGCTCTGTAATAACTGCAAGTTGAATCAAAGTTGGCATTAACTGTCTGCTTTTTCACAGATCCACAGTCCAAATCATTTTATCCTTTGCTTTCCTGTGGAAGAAACCTTCTTTGGAGGTTCAGCAATTGTTTACATATGTTTTCTCTTTCAACCCCATCTCTTGACTAATCTAAGTTCACTGGAGGTGGCCTGAGCAGTGAATTAGCCTGTAAATCAAGTATTTACCTCACACTGAGATCTAGTCATATGGTTTTGATAGCTAGTACTTTGTATAACTGCAATGAGTCCCCCCCCCCCCCCCCCTTTTTTTTTTCATCTATTTTTCCCCCTTACTTACAGTCAAAAAATAATGAATGTAAAAACAAAACCTGGTGGAGCAGCTTGACTTGCATGATAGTGGATATAATCCAAATTCGTTTAAAGGAAGGATAAATACAGTGTTTATATATGTTATTGTTCTACACTTCTTTTTATCTTCCTTTTCCCTTTGTCTTAGTTTCTGTGTACATGGAAATTAGAGGCTAAATGATATGCTGTCTGTGCACAACATGGTGGGGCTCTGATTTCATTTGGATATGAACATAACAATAACAAACAGTAGCAAACAACAAATAGTCACATTAGAACATTGACACCTCAGTTTTGGTTTGCCATGCCTACTTTGTCCAATTGAACTCCCTAGCTGACAATTCTCCCTTCTTCTGAAATATCTCTGGACTCAAGAACTTCTTAGCATTATGTGACTATTTTGGACATAAATGACACCTTTCTAAGCAGCAGAAGCTGTCCTGTAACATGGGGCTTCCAAATGGCTGAAGTGCATGGACATAATCTGCATCATCTCAGGCCAGCATCAAATATGAAACAGTGCCTCTAACTCAGAACTATCCTTGTACTCAAAGCCATCTCTGAACTGGAAAGAGGATAGCAGAGGTAGCAAAATGGGAAAAGGCATAAGCCTGGGGTGCTCCCAGTATCATACACCCTGCTTATTCAAAATCTGTACTAAATTCTATTCTCTGGTATTTTATTTTATTTTATTTTATTTTATTTTATTTTATTTATTTTATTTTATTTTATTTT
>CM021733.1:115085040-115118890 GCA_011075105.1 Heteronetta atricapilla
ATATATATATATATATATTTCTCTTTCCTGGCTTCTTTTACTCATTATATATATATTATTATATATATATATATTATTATTTTCCCAATTCTTGTAAAACCAGAAATGAATGTGATTCTTCAATATGGATATGGGTGCTGGAGAACACAGCTGACATTGAGAAGGAATTAAGCTGTCAAGAACTTCATGAAATTTAACAAAGACAGAAAAAAAAATCTTCACCTGGGATGAAAGATTTCATGAAATTGCATTGGCTGGAAATTTACTGGCTAGGTAGCTGTTCTATAGAAAGGGATGCTGGGATCTGGTGGACAACAAGCTGAAGATGAGTCAGCACTGCACTCTTGTAGTAATGAAGGCCAACTTCATACTGGGTTGCATTAGCAAATAAGGAGAAGCAGATTGAATGAAGTGATTATTACCCTCTGTACAATTTACGGGAAGCTCTTTATCACCAAACTGGAGTGTGTCCAGCAGAGACCTTTAAGGTACTTGGAAAATAAAGCATATTTTGTGCAAGGAGAGGCTAAAGGTACTAGGTCTGTTCCACCTCGAGAGTAGAAGAGCAAGAGGGAATTGAATTGCTGTTTTCAGCTATCTAATGGGAGTTTGAAAAGATGGCAGAGCCAGCTTTCATCTGAGATACACAAAGAAAAGACAGAAAGCAGAAGTCACAATAAAGGAAATTATAATTACATATATTAAAAAAAAATAATAATCACGATGACATTTATAAGACACTAGAACTTTGGACCAGAGAGGCTGTGGAATCTTAACCCTTGGAGATACTTCAAACCATTATGTTCAAGAAATTGAGAAACCTGCTTTAACAATTAAGTTCTACTTTGAGTAAGAGGTTGAACTACAGACCTCTAGAGGTTTATTCTAAACTAAATTGTTTAATTATTATTATTATTATTACTATTAACTTTCTTTTTCAATATGGTTGCATGGAAAAAAAAAAAAAGTAGATCAAAACTTAAGATCTGACTGTGAACCTTCTTCCTGCTTCCTCTATGGAAGACCTACTATGCCTTTTAATGTACTACATTTGAAAAAGTAAACTAACATGTTTCTCATATCTGTGGCTGTGTGACTTTTCCAGCGATTTTTTTTTCTTGGTAGATTTCACTAGAAAATGAAACAAACAAACAAACAAACAAACAAAAACAAAAACATGTTGACAATTTAGAATTTTAGGCCAAAGCAGCATAACAAGCAACAAACTATGAGGAACAGTGTTGTAGTACTTCATGGGCTTTTGAATGTTTTCACGGTCAGAATGCATGATCTGTGATATGCTGGCTCTTCTCTTGAAATAAAGGGCGGTGGGTCTTACATTCTTAGAGCACCAAGAGACATGCAATTTGACTGGGGAATCCAAATCATCTTGGAGGAAGATATAAAACCTATAGCTAGAGCCCAAAAACATTTTCTGAATCAATCATCATGGAAAGGTTTTGTTTTGTTTTGGTTTTTCTTTTTTTTTTTTTTTCTAAAATATACAAATTTTTTTTTTTCTTCCTATAAAGACCCCCAACTTTTTACACATTTTACTTTTGAGACTATTTTTAAAAGTATATTTTAAAAGTCTGTTATATTAAATTTGTTAGAAATTAATTTTTCATTCTACCCACCTGCTGAGTTCTTTTGGGGATACCCAACATGCAGACATGTTACTCACCAGGACTTTAAACATAGCAAGAGTTTATCATCAAGATCTAACTCAGTTTTACTGACAGTCACAACCATCACCATATCAAAAACAGTAGAATTTGCAGGACCTGTTGGTTCAGAGATACAGCTACTGTAAGGCCATAAAATTCCCAGTTCTTATGTTAGCCACGTTTCGCAATCTTAAATTAGCTATATTTAAATTCAGAAGTGTGAATATATTCCATGAACAAATAAAGATTTATTTATTTATTTATTTATTTATTTATTTATTTATTTATTTATTTATTATTGGGAGGGGGGAGGAATAGGACACAAAAAAATAGAATTAAAGTCTTCCACATCTCCTTCTCCTATCCATCCCCTACTGTGCATTTCCAATGATTTGCTTTTGGAAAGCGAGGTCTGCAGTTTTTCCAACCTGCTTTTTCAAGTCTCCTCAATTATATTGTTGGTGCTCTGATGTGATAGTTTTTCTGAAACTTCTTCCTATCACCTATTAAAAGAGAACTGTATCATGGATCCACAACATAAACTTGCCCCCTCCATGTGGATCTGAGGCTTTAACTCTTGCATCAGCATGTTTCCAAGGACACTCACTGGTTGTTCAACTGAGCCATTTAACCAACAAATTATCAAACCGGTTAGATGAAAACACAATAATAGTTAATCAGCTTTTACAAGCTCACACATTGAACTCCAACTGTAAAAACACTTCATTAGTAGCTTCTTATTTGTGTGGCTTTTCTCCACATCTCCTGTGTTCCACTTCGAATATTTCTACAAGATACAAATCAGTCAATAAATGCTTGAACTCCTCCATTTCTTTACTGAGGGACCCCTCTAGAGCCTATTAACACCCATTTTATGGAAAACAGAACAGGTAGCTACCTCCACCATGTGTTGGCACTCTCTAAAAGGCTGTTAATGCTTTGTGTTTTAGGGCATAACAAACTAAGGCATTCCCAGGGGGAGAAGAAAAAAAAATAAAGAAGCCCAGTGGCTAAATAGTAAATACGTCAAGATAAGTGTCTACAGGCCAGACAGAAGAAGAAACCAGAACATCTGGGCTAGAAAAGGACACCCAGAAAAAAATAAATGCTTTCTAACATTGTATTTTGACTGGTATAACTTACACCAGGTGTGCAAAAAGAGGAACTGTACCAAAATAAATGTCTTTCCTGCCTCTATAGTTATGACTATAATAGATATTTTATCAGATTTCTTATTGGTAAGGAAGCACATTTTTAGTCTAATTTTAAAGTAATATATCCTGTCTGTCAATAAGTCTCCTCCTTTTCTTCCTCCCTTAAATAATTTTCAATCACATTTGCCAATTTCAACTGCGTTTGTCTGAGAGGATAGATGCCTCAAAGACATGATGTTCTGACAGGTTTTGTAGAAGCTGGCAGCTAGGGAAGTGAAAGATAACCAACAGTGCCCTCACCATGGGAAAGAGAGTTTAAATCACTTTGCTTATTTTGAGGAGAAAACAACCTACTGACCAATCAGCACATGTAACGCTTGCCCAAACACATAGATGTAGGAGAAAGTAGGAGATCCTGTGCTGGAGGGTGAGAGAATGGAGAGAACAAAGTGAGGGTAGACAAAGACAGAAACAGATATTCTGGAAATTAAGCTTGATTCTTGGCCCTAGAATATGTTCTACTTAAAAACAGCTGTGATTCTGACAGCAAAACATTTCAATATAAAGACTAGGGCTGTTTCCTCATTTGTAGTTGGAATTACTGGACTTATATAAGATCAAGTCTACAGCTCTGAGAAGTAAAATATTAGCTTCCTAGTGTGAAATGCAAGTGTTCTAAGTTAAATATCTGCAAGCTAGTGGGTTAAACCTGAATCTGTCGCTCACAGTTCCATTTATATCCAGGGAAGAGCAACAAGATCCTCTTAAGGTGATTTATGAATCCTAAGATATATAGAATGAGTCTGCCTCAGAAGGCTACTCTCTGGCCTAGGATGACTACCTTAGATTGGGTGTCTACCTTTTACCTCTCTAAAATTAGGAAAGGCAAATCTTGTTCCTGAAGACATAAATGGGTTTTGGATCACTCCTTAAGTCAACTATGTTATAATGAAACTCAGTCCAGAGACAGGGAGAAAACGGTTCCAATTTACTACATAGAAAAAAAAATATATATTCATTTCTTTCCTCAAAAATTCATAATTTTTAATGTTTTACATCTTCTATTGAAGGAAATAAAAACTTGCAAGAACATGGCTAGCAATGGAATTATGCTTCTGTCTAACTGGATTTTGTTTTTCCCTTTACTCTCTGTGCCTTTGTATAAATGTTTAGAAATAAAATATTCCTTCCTTTCTCCCTTCAAAATATTAAAAAATCTAAAGACAATTTCAACCTAAGTGCATTCATTTCCTCTTCACTCCCTCGCTCCCCAGCCCCTATTTTTCTGTCCTAAGAACCCAACTTCTGAACATTTCTTAGGACAAACAGCAGAATTGACTTTCTCAGTGGTCTATTACTCAGGGGTGCTGAATTGTTATGACAATAGCTATTGTGGGTTTCACCCATTCCTTACAACTCCCATACATTCCAGACCAGTGTAATTTTCTGGTAAGTGTAATGTACTGGTTAGGTATGGTGCTGGCTGCTTATGTTTATTCTGTCTTTGGTGAAGGTAGGAGAGAAGCTGGATAAACTACTCTTACTATAGACAAGTGGAGATGGATGGCTTTGAATCTGGAAAGGGCTTCTCTGAATCAGGTATGCAAAGACAAGAACAATCTATACATGAGAATTATCTGAAGACAGGGAATAAGATAGATAAGTATCCTTCCTGATCATGAAAATAATAATAATAAAAAGTAGATTTGGAATTTGTATTATACATCATATAAAACAAATCAGTTAATCAATGTTTACTTTGATTACATTTAATCTCCGTTCTTGATGGGCACTGATTTTATTAAGATTACTGTTGCATGGACATGGTAAACAAACATCCCTAAAGAGAAGCAAACTTATGAAAACAAAAGATAAATATTTCTGTCAAGGTAAAATATTTTTGTCTCTTTCTCTCAGTGTTCTAGTACATGAGAACTCTTTGAAGAGATGTACTGAGATGTTCAGAGGTTCTCCTAGGTTAATTTTGCAAAAAAGGGAACATGCTACCACTCTGTTTCTCCATCCAACTCTCTTGTCAGATGCAATCTCATTTTTAGTTGAGCTGGTAGAATGTGTCCAGCTATATTGGCTACTTCGATTTACAGTCTGGTGTATTAGATAAGTTATTAGTGAAGAAAAGTTTCAAAGGTACCTAACTGTGCACTTTGGTACAAAGTCCAGTCATACAGTATTTCAGTGCTGTTCAAAGTACAATACGTCTGTTCTGCTGATCCTGACAGTAGGCCTAGTAAGCTCTGGTAATGACTGGTAATAAAAATCTGGGAGGTGGCAAGAACTTATTAAAGTTGTTTGCTCAATTAACATGACTAGAGCCCTTAACATATGAATTTAAATCCCTGTGTGGACTGGAATGGCCATAATTCAATTTGGCTTAATTTACTTTGAAAGTTAATTCAGCTAAATTGAATTAAGCCTCTTTAATTTTGAACAAAGGTGTCCACCTAGGAGTTTAAAGTAGTTTAATTAATCCACTTAAAAAAGCTAAGTCAGATTAATTTTGTGAGCATTGTTATGTGGATAGGCCTGTAGGTTCAGTTAAATAACATCAATTGAGGTGTTTGCTTTCAAGAAATGTATTTCTCCTAAGCAAAGGTGTGTGAACATAACTTGTATAAATTGCAAGATGGAGTAGAAATGGAGGGGGGTGGGCAGAGAGGTTGGCTTAGATGATCTCCAGAGGTCTCTGCCAACCTTAGCTATTCTATGAGTCTATGAGGTGGTGGTGTGAGGAGTAAGAATTTCTTGCTGAAAGGAGTTCACACCATGCTTCTTCAGATTTGGCTATCTCACTTGGAACTGAAAGAGGAAAAAGTGCACAAGTCAGTGTTAGCAGTTCCTCCACAAGAGATAGATAATAAGGGCTCAGGGAAGAAAGACCTGAAGCACATCTCAGCTATATTCTCCCTTCCAGTACTTTTTAGTGGCAATATGTTTGATCTGTGAACCCAATGCAGGAATTTAAAAACACCTCTGGCTAGAGCATAGTTCCTGAAAAAAGGGTACAAATAAATATATCCTATAAAAGCCCTTTCCCCAAATGCCCCCAGTATTGTATGTTTTATAGCACAGCCTTGGGCACCTACTCAATTCAGCTGCAACAGGTGGAGGTGTGCACGTCTGTATCATTATGCCATAAATGTTGAAGTCACACCAGAAGCTCAGAAGTATGGCTGAGGATTACCAGGAAGAATTTCTGCTCTTCTCCATCACTTGTCCTCTTTTTTCATTCACATTTCTTAGAGGAGCTGCAACTGCATGTCCCTGCAGGGAGGAAAAGGCACACAGTCAAGATGTTTTTCATTGAATACTTTAAAGGTCCCTTTAGGCTTCACAGGTGGAGCTTTTTTTATATATATTTCCTCCCCTCCGGATGTGTGAACACTGGGCCAAACTCTGAAGTGTGATGTGAGGAGCTGGAACACCAGATAGGTCAGTCAGTGAGTAGCAAAAGGCATAAAGGATTGCAGTTCAATGGAATTTAGTGTTAATCCCAGTTGTGAAGGGTCTGGAGTTAATGCCACCAATCTGAAAGATTGTAATATCTTTTCCCAGCTAACTCAGCATGCAAGCTTCATGAAGCTGACTTTTACCTACTTAACCTTCACAACTGAGCAGTTTAACTGATCTGCATAATTTACATTTTCTTTTCCTTTCTCTCTTTTCTCTCTTTCTCTTTTTCTCTCTTTCTCTCTTTCTCACCTTCTCTCTCTATTTCTCTTTTTATGTGTAGACTGTTTATGGACTTATGCACAGTCGCATTTACTTTAAGCAAAATTACTTTTCTTCATCTTTTCCCTCTTTTACAGGTAAAATCTAGCAATCCTGCACAAGCAAATAAGTTGTGTTTCTGGTTTATCTATAATCTGTGCTTCAGAGCTGAGGTTTGATGTTCTCTAAGTGGTGGAATGTAAAGAACATTTCCTTGCTAACTGGGAGAGCTACTAGTTTATTAAATCCTTGATTTGAAATCTTGCTGTCAAAGAAAATGCAGTCAGCTGATGCTGTGAAAGGATTACATTGTCAATTCTTGCTGAGCCTTAAAACTGGTATGAAGCATAAAGTAAAGTGACATTAAATGAACTGACAATCTGAGGTTTCCAGTGTAAACCTCCAGGAAATAATATCTTGGGTTTTCAATGTAAAAAAAAAAGATAGCTTATGGTTAAAAATAAAGTGATAAAATATAAATTGTTATAAAGCAAAACCCAGAATAGCTCTTTAAAGGATCTTTTTCCTTCCCTTCCCCCCTTTTTCAATTTAATGTTAGCAAAACAGAGGTGACAGAAAAGATTTATGAGGAACATTTTTAAAGGTGGGTTCACCATGTGTGTAGAGCAGACAGTGTCTGAAGGGCCTGTAGCATTTGCACTTTATAGAAAATGACAAAGAGTGACTACTGCTGCAGCAACCAGTATGGCAGAGGTTGAAATTGATTACACAGAAGGAAATATGAAAGAGTGGTATGTGATAGGCAGTTGCTGTGTTTTCAGGTCCAGATCTGAAAAATACAGAGCTGAATTATGATTTTATTGTGGATTAATTCCCATGATGTTAAGGTGGAAGAAGTTGTTTTAGTGAGTTAGACACATGCAGGATATTGGCATGAAAACATGCAATCACCAAACAGAAGCCAAATGGAAATCTTGCTGTTGAGTAGTTGAATAAGAATGGTAATCATAGGAAACCAGACTATGAACTTCCCTTTTGGCAGGGACCAAATGAAACTGTGGCTCTGAAGAGATTTGCAAGCCCTAGTGTCTAAAACAAGGATGAAAGAATTTAACATTTCTGTTCTGAACTTAGCTTTGTTGATCTGGCTGTGGATCTTGTTCCAACCAATCAGTCTTGAGAAGACAATAAACTTGGAATATATAGAAGCTATCCTACACATAAAAAACTGAAAAACTTGACCCCTTGGATGATCTGGCACTGCCTATACAGAAATGTACATTGATTTTGATAAACACATTTATCAAAATGATAAAGTGATCTGGACTATTTACTTATATATGAACTGTTATTTCACGTGAAGTACAGATTATTTTGATTTAGCATCCCAAGACATACATTAGACCTCAGGCCAATGGAGAAGCAGTTGTGATTACTTTGCTTTGTAGGAAAAAAAAATCAATCCGTAATGGTAATGGTAAACCAGCATTGGGCCCAACCCAGTGGCCATGTCTTTGCATGAACAGCAGATTGGAAGTGTGGAGGTCTCAAAGGTTTACCATGTAATCATAACTTCTTGAGTTTCTTTACATAGACATAACCAGGGGGAGTAAAGCTGAGTAACTAGTTCACTGTGAACACCTTCTCCAGCTTATTTTTAAGGATTTTCCCTTGGCAGACTAACCTGTAATCCTTAATTAATACAACTTATACCAAAGTAACTGTTTCTGTGTTAACGTTCATGCCTGAAATAAAACCACTGAAATTGTTCAAATATATACAATTATTTTCAGCAGATTAATTAACATTCTTAGTCAACTCCAAGCTGGGGGACTCAATTTCTAATCCTGACTCTGCTACTTATTAATTGAATATCCTTGTTCACCTCATGTTTCCTTACCTCTCCTTTTCCCACACTTAAGTTCTACTTTTGTAAAGCAGAGATAATGCAATGGCTGTTTCAGTAAAAAGTTTTCAGATGAAATGCCAAAAAATATTCCTAGATGCTATATGCTGGAGCTAGATGCTATTTTTTATTACTCTGAACAACATGTAAGGTTTTTTTTTTTTTTTTTTTTTTTTTTAATAGATTTCCCTAAATATGAATTTGAGTTTTTTTCAATTCAAGGTTAGATTGTCAAGAAATATAACAAAGGTGCCAGCCTCCAGAAAACACACCTCCTGCCTACTAGCATTTTTAGTTTGTAATGAAGGTTTTCTAGTTCTTGAAAATGTCCTTCAAGATTGTCAAATTCTTTTAGAACAAAGAAGCATATGCCTGAAACAGGCTGCTGTGTTATCTCAGATGTAGCAGGATAGGCCATGCTTAAGCATCTAGAACATTCAGTTCATTCTAGGCTTTGGAAAATTATTATAATTCTCTTTAAAATGCATTTATTTATTTATTTATTTATTTTCCCAAGAATAAACTTTTTCTCTGTATTATCTATGGATGAAAGAACAGTCCCCTGTAGAGGTGGCATGACCCTATGTTAGATCTGCACCACTGTAGTCAGGAGAGAATAAAACTTCACCAGCCTCAGGGCAAGCACAAGAAAACTTTGGCAGTTAGGAAGATAGCTCTGAATGGCTCAAGAAACCTAATGGGATTTCAGTACTTTCAAAAATCCACAGTGACCATAAATAAGAACTAAATTCATGGTTAGTTCATGGTCTTCAAGAAATAAGTTCATGGGCAATGGAGATTTAGTGCAAGATTTAATTATCGAAACTTGTGTCATTTTAGGTGCTGAAAAGCTTCCATTCCTTGGTTGCTATACCTCCAGAAGAGTATCTCCAAAATAACGTCTCTCACAAGATAGTTTCATACTTGACAGATACCACAGATTCCTCAGAACACTTCAGATGGCACTTTATGGCAAAATATGGGCATATTCAAGCTCCCAGTCAATAAAGTCAGTTGATGCCAGACAGAAATTCAGTTTGTGAGCCCTTAGGTGCTTTATTCAGCTTCTCACACATAAAAACCCAGTACTTCTGTAATGCCTTAGGGTATCCTAAACTGCCTGCAGCTTGGTTCAACATGGGTCTCTGATAAATCCATCTGTCAGTCCACTGTAAATATTTCAGACACCTGAGGACATCTCAGATGATTCTAGGTAACTGAAGGCTGTGAAGAGAGTCAAGCCCCAAATATCACCAATGAAGAGGTGAATTGTGCTGCAGGGATAGGGCATAAGATATTACTCTATGTTGGCCTTAAACAAATTGGTATGAGTTACCCTCAATGTATATTGATAACAAGAAGAAATTTCCTAACCATTGGAGAAAAAAAATATATATATATATATATCTGGAACTTCTGGAAGGAGAAGTATGAAAAAAAATAAAATCCTATTTCTATGGTGGAATTTAATAAGTTGATAAAGGGCCTATGATATGGATCTGGTATACATGACCTCTCGTTCTACTTTTGTAGTTCTATGAAGTTCTGGAAGTGAGTGGGTAAATCAGAAATTCAGGATTTCTTGCACTGTAAAAGATGTCTTCTCTTCCTAAAGGAGTATAAAGTGCTTTAATGCTCAATACCTCTTAGGACTGAGAATCAGGGTTTCAATTTGGCTTTGGGACACCCATGAAAGGTAAGAGAGGTGACTTGTTGAAGCTCAGGAAGCCTGATGCAAAGTCATAAGTTACATGGCAATCCCTTTCATCCTGGTAATAGTACTATTCTTATTTGAAGGAGTTATGAATAAGTTTAAACAAGTTTGTTACACTTTTAAAAATACCCAACTTGGTTTTCATTCAACTTCCAATTCATCATGCAGGTCAAAGACTGCACATTGTTGTTTGCCCATGTCACTGAGAGCACTGAAGCCAAGAATCCAATGTGAACTTGAGTTCTCTGTATAATTGGATTTTGAATTGTACATTCTCTCATCTGTATGTCTCAGAGGTGCTCATGTGAAACCTTTTCTTGGAATAGACATGACAATTTTGTATGAATATATATATATTTAATTCCCTGAAAATTTACTCTACATTTGGATATTACCTTAGATGAAAATATAGACCTTATTTTCTATAATACTTTGCTAGCTTCATTTCTCCTAATAATTCTGTCTCTGAACTGCAAATGAGATATACCTGATCTCTCAAGCATCTTAAATACACTTTGATTTAGCATTAGTTCTAGAAATAGATTAAACTACATGAAGAAGAAAAGAAGTGATTTCTGGCAAGATAAATGGAATTAAGCCAATTTACACTAGATGAGAACCTTATATTTCTCCTTAATTGGTCTTTTCTCTCTAGTTATATATAGAAGCTTTCCATGAAGACAGTTATCAGTTTAAAAAAAAAAAAAAAAAAAAAAAAGAAAGAGAGAGCACAATCTGAGAGAGCACAATCTGACTGTTGTTAACTATGCCTGAACTTCTGTTCTTTATGAACCTTTATGTCACAGATAAAAGCAAATGGTAGTTAGAATATGTTTCTAAAAGTCATCTTGCAAGGAGGAATGCTACATTTAACATATTGTCCTTACTTAATTTAGCTAACTTTCTTGCTCTGACTTCAAAATGACTTGGCTTGATGGATAGAGAAAAAGAATTATATACTGCTTCCCTCTTTGAAACAGAAGCACTGAAAAACTTGGCAGTTGTTCTGAAGGTAATCGTGATTACCTTTGGGCTAGAGGATGATGTGACAGATAATTTCACAGAAATTCAACAACTCAATGAAATTATAATTAGCTAGAGACAAAAAACACTCTTATTAGTATTTATGTTTGTATAACATAAAATGGTCCAGTGGATTAACCCACAAAGGCATATATGTGCATTGAAGAGCAAATATTATTTATGAAGCTGATTTATATATACATTACTTTCCTTTTTATACATTTCATCTTCTTTAGAATATAGTCTTGAATTTTTTTTCCACAAATTCAGTGAAAATTAACAATCATTTATTTACAATATCAGAAGCATTTTTGCTTTGATTTACTTCACTTAATTTGTAGTATGTATTTAAAATCTATTTTCTTCCCATGGTCAAATATGTTCCTCAGTTTACAACATTTCTCTTTTCTAAGTGGACAACCATTTTTTCAAAAATCATTGCTGGTGTGAATGATCATATCGCTGACATCAAATTAGACAGTTGTTCTGATGCTCATATTTAAGGTTCCATTTTAATCATAGAATAATAGAATGGCTCAGGTTGGAAGGGACCTTAAAGGTCACCTATTTTCAACCCCCACTGTCACAGGCAGGGATGTCACCCGCTGGATCAAGTTGGCCAAGGCACCATCCAACCTGGCCTTGAACACTTCCAGGGATGGGGCATCCACAACCTCTCTGGGCAACCTGTTCCAGTGTTTCACTAGCCTTATAGTGAAGATTGTCCAATCTAAATCTATCTTATTTTAGTTTAAGACCATTACCCCTTGTCCTAGCATTATCTACCTGAGTAGAGTCCCTTTCCATCCTTTTTATAAGACCTCTTTAAGTATCAAAAGTCTTCAATGATGTGTCCCTGGATCCTTCTGTTATCCAGGCTGGACATCCCCAGCTCTCACAGCCGTTCTTCACAGGAGATGTGCTCCAGCCCTATGATCAACTCTGTAGCCCTTCTCTGGACTTGCTCTAACAGATAGGTCCACATCTTTCTTGTGCTGGGGGCTCCAAACCTGGATGCAGTACTCCAGGTGGGAATATGTCCATATTCCCACCCCATTCCCATTCCCATATCCAACAGAATACACAAAGCAAGAGAGTCAAAAGGGTGATATTCAGGGTTAAACAAACTCATTTAGCACACACAGAAATAATTTTTGTTGGAAGGGATCTCTGAGGGTTATCTATTTCTACCTGGTCAAAACAAGGTTGATTAGGTCAGGCTGCTCTCATCATCTTCTGGAAAATAAATTTTCCTTTTGTACAAATGTGAAATTAATATGATTTCACCACATCATAACATTCAACAGATATGAATTTAGTGATCCAAACACCTGATTTAAATACATGCAAAACAGTTCAGTCTAACCTAAATGAATTACCTTATCAATCTTGTCAGTAGGGAAAGGCAGACACCATCAGAGGACGGTTAATCTCAAGTGAAACACTTGAAGTATTGCAGAGCTGGGAATATCTGGCAGAGGAAGGTCACAACTAAAACTCCTCACAGTGGTGAAAGGCCTGGAGGGGAAGACGTACGAAGAACGGCTGAGGTCACTGGGCCTATTCAGCCTGGAGAAGAGGAGGCTGAGGGGAGACCTCATCACAGTCTACAACTTCCTCGTAAGGGGGTGTCGAGAGGCAGGAGACCTTTTCTCCATTAACACCAGTGACAGGACCCGCGGGAACGGGGTTAAGCTGAGGCAGGGGAAATTTAGGCTTGACATCAGGAGGGGGTTCTTCACAGAGAGGGTGGTTGCACACTGGAACAGGCTCCCCAGGGAGCCTGTCACTGGGAGGGTCACTGCACTGAGCCTGTCTGAATTTAAGAAGAGATTGGACTATGCACTTAGTCACATGGTCTGAACTTTTGGGTAGACCTGTGTGGTGTCAAGAGTTGGACTTGATGATCCTTAAGGGTCCCTTCCAACTCAGGATATTCTATGATTCTATGATTCTTATGCCTCAGAGGAAGGAGGACTCTACAGAGCTCTAGTTCTGAACCACACTGATGTACCTTAGAGGCTCAGAGGTTTGCCTGCATGGAATATCCCTGAGCTTTTTGGAAATGAGCATTTTAGCAGAGGCATATTAATAAGAAGTCCTCCTGAGCAATGTGTAAACAAAGATTTAGCTTTATTTCTCCCAACAGAAATTTGTGCTTTGTATTTGTTTTCTGCTTTACTCAGAAAACAGATGGATCATGATATGATATTGAAAAAATCATAACTTTATGCCCTATTATAAAATCTCCAGATACTAAATGCACATTTTTAACCTGTGTCTTAAATCTTCCTTAAAACAAATTGATTTTTCTATTGTTGTTTAAAGATGAAGGATAGAAAATTTAAGTAGCTTAACAATTTGCTATTAACAGTCATAGCCAGATTTACTCGTGTATTTATAATGCAGCATTATAACATTTATCTGTAATTTATTTTTAAATTTTTATATTAATATATTTATTTACAAATTTATTTATTAGTGCTATGCTTAAAATACAGTAACATCTGAAGAGTAAAAAATAAAATCATAGATGCTCACCATTGCTAGCTGCCAGTACAGGGTTTGAAATCTGTACACCAAAGTTTACAATTTAATCATAATAATAAAAAAACAAAACAAACAAACAAACAAAAAAACAAACAAACAAACAAACAAACAAACAAACAAACAAAAAAAACCTCTTTAGTTACATTTCCCAAGGTGTTTGAAATTAAATGTGAACTTTATTTTTTTTTTCTATTTCTTTGGTGTAAAATATAATCAATAGAATTTATGGAAAAAAAATAAATAATTCAGTAATTGAAACACTGATGAGGATTCTCCTGACTCCTGGACTGCAACTATCTCAAACAATTTATTTACCAAAATTATTACAATTAAGTTGATATTGTGTAGCATTATTTTCTTTAGTATTTTTATTAAATAAAAGAAGAAGCAAGGAGCAAAGAGGAATTCTACTTGCATATTATGCCACTTCATCAAATATACAATTCCTCAATTAGGTTTTCTAAATGTAGGTCAAATGTTACCTGTGATGCCCTCAGGTATGCTGCTAGCTTCCAAAGCAATCAGAAAGTCATGGGTGCTGTTTTTGACTACAGCCAGAAGCTCCTAGAGAACATAGAAGAGCCAGATATTTGTACAAATATGACAAAACATCAAAGTTCTCTCTGCTGTATTTTAAAAAGCCTACTGCTATTAAAGACAAACAGGGCATACATTTTCATACAAAGGAATAACAGCGCAGACATGATTCTATTTTTATATATGTGAAATTGTTGTTTTCCTAATATTTTTGATTTACTCAAGAAGGGTAAGGAACTCTGAAGGTTATAGACTGGTACTTGCATGAAAATCAGATGGTCTTACAGTTCACTTTGAAATATGCAAACAACATCTTGCCCAATATCAAGGGTTATAGAAAAGGCAGCACATTTTTCTAATATCTCTTTAGGGAAACTTTGCCCTACACTTCTATTAGGTGCTATCATTCAGAGGTATAATTTCAGCTAACATTGTTATGCTGATTATGGTCAGGTTTATATTTCAATCTCAGCTGACCTTAGGGAATTAATTTCTGATTCAATTAAATGACTAGGTGACATTGTCTGTTTTATTTTATTTATTTTTTATTTATTTTTTATTTTTTCCCAAAGCTAAACTCTGAGAAAGTATAGTTCATTTCAGATTGCTACCACCTTCGTCTTGAACAATGCTGCAATACCTTGATGAGAACCTTATAAAACTGGCCATTTTTGTTTCTAACCTTGAGACTGTCATTGCCCTGAACTGTTTGGGAGCTTATGTGGTGACATACCCAAGATCTTAGTCTATCATCAAATATTTACAAAGTGTGTGACCAATGTTATTTCTCAAATATGTTGACTCATATTTTTTCCTCAATTGTGTCTACGTCAAAATTAAGATAAACCAATTGCTATGTTTGCAAAAGTTATTACAGAATCGTACAGCAGTATTAACAGTGACAGACAGCCTCTTGAAGTGAAGAGCTACTTTTAAGAGGGATATAATCAATACTTCTTCTTCAGAACCTATGGAAGCTGAATATCAGATATTGAGCATCATGAGATCATGGGAGATCCTCAAGTATCATTAATGATCCTGAGCTAAAGACAGCAACTTAGGAAAACTCTACATACATTGCTTAGGAAAAAGAATCCTCAGACACCCATTTTCAGTTAAAAATGTGTTATGAGATCTAATGCCTTGCCACTGTGGACGTGGGCCTTTGCCTAAGACTTTTGACAAAGCTTGGGACCTGCTCTCCTGTCTAAATGTGGAGAAACAGACAGCTCTAAAGATTTCATCTGTTATTTGTGATCATATTTGCTTACATTATGTTAAACTGAAGTAGCAGGTGGTGTATTTTGTAATATCTGAGCATGTCTCAAAAAAGTGAAAGAATTTTCTTCTCCTGCACTTAAAAAGTTTTGAGCATGCGTCCTTGGAGCATCCATACCACAACTTATTAGCTTGAGAGCAGGAAGAGGAGAACCTGTACCCATTTTATGAATATGTATATGTAAAATAGAAAATAAACTGTAGAAGGGAGTCTGAGTCTTCTGAAGGACAATTAAGCCTAATGTATATATAGACACATTTTACATCCTGTCTGCATTACTCTCTGCAGGTGGAGAACAGGCAGGATACTGGGGGCATCTGAAATGGCAGTAAGTGTTTATGAATAAACTGAATCAAATGATAGGAGTCTTCATTAAAAAACTTTTCATGTGAACTTCTCATCTTTATTATCCTTTATAGTCTATACAGGAAAAGAAAAGAAAAGAAAAAAAACAACAACACAACAACAACAGCAAAACATGCTTCCACTTGACAATTAGACTAAAACTGTATATTTGGCATGCTTGGGTTTTAGCCAACCAAATGCTCCAGGAGTAAGAGCTGCAATACAGTAACTACCTTTCCACTCCCAAATGTTAGAATCATAGAATCATAGAATATCCTGAGTTGGAAGGGACCCTTAAGGATCATCAAGTCCAACTCTTGACACCGCACAGGTCTACCCAGAAGTTCAGACCATGTGACTAAGTGCACAGTCCAATCGCTTCTTAAACTCAGTCAGGCTCGGTGCAGTGACCACTTCCCTGGGGAGTCTGTTCCAGTGTGCAACCACTCTCTCTGTGAAGAACCCCCTCCTGATGTCAAGCCTAAACTTCCCCTGCCTCAGCTTAACCCCGTTCCCGCGGGTCCTGTCGCTGGTGTTAATGGAGAAAAGGTCTTCTGCCTCTCGACACCCCCTTACAAGGAAGTTGTAGACTGCGATGAGGTCTCCCCTCAGCCTCCTCTTCTCCAGGCTGAATAGGCCCAGTGCCCTCAGCCGTTCCTCGTACGTCTTCCCCTCCAGGCCTTTCACCATCTTCGTAGCCCTCCTCTGGACACTCTCCAACAGTTTCACGTCCTTTTTATACTGTGGTGCCCAGAACTGCACACAGTACTCGAGGTGAGGCCGCACCAGCGCAGAATAGAGTGGGACAATCACCTCCCTCGACCTACTAGCGATGCCGTGCTTGATGCACCCCAGGACACGGTTGGCCCTCCTGGCTGCCAGGGCACACTGCTGGCTCATATTCAACTTGCTGTCTACCAGGACCCCCAGATCCCTCTCTTCTAGGCTGCTCTCCAGCGTCTCATCGCCCAGTCTGTACGTGCAGCCAGGGTTTCCCCGTCCCAGGTGCAGGACCCGGCACTTGCTCTTATTGAACTTCATGCAGTTGGTGATCGCCCAGCTCTCCAACCTATCCAGATCCCTCTGCAAGGCCTTTCCACCCTCATCCGAGTCCACAACTCCTCCAAGTTTGGTGTTTAGAGTTAAGCCTCTTTATTCCTCACATTCTAGACCCCAGAGATATGAATTTTTAGATGCCCATCAGCTGTTTTTTGACTGAAAGGTCAAGAAACATGTCCATCTTTCTATCAGGTGGTTAAAATACTCCTCCTGAAGAGGAGAAGGGAATGTTCAAACTCCACATCTGGATGTGGACTGAGACCAAATGTCCCTTTTTTCAGATGAATACATTTGTCAACACATGAAAAGAAGCTCTTAGGCTCTGAATCCTGCTTTCCCAGTGGGATTTAATACTAATTCAAAAGTAAAAATAAGTGTCTTCTGCACAGAAAGTTATACTGTCATTCTTAATGTGTGTATGTAACTACTAGCCACAGTAACTTCAAAGATAAGGTAAGCATGTTAAACCATTATTATCAGCCATAAATGCTCAAAAATCAGTGCAGATGTCAAAATGTCATGACAGCCCTAAAAAAAAAAAAAAAAAGAGTTTTCTATTTAGAATTGAGGGGACTGAAGGTTTTTTTTGTTTGTTTGTTTGTTTTTTTGAGCCTTAGGGATGTATTTAAAGCTTTTTTTTATTTTATTTTATTTTTTTTTTTCAACAGACTTAAAATTTAAAGATGGTGAAGGGCCTAGAGGGGGAGACTTATGAGGAGTGGTTGAGGTCACTGGGCCTGTTCAGCCTGGAGAAGAGGATGCTGTAGACCTCATTGAGGTCTACAATTTCCTCATGAGGGGGAATGGAGAGGCAGGAGACCTTTTCTCCATAAACACCAGTGATAGGACCTGCGGGAATGGGGTTGAGCTGAGGCAGGGTAAGTTTAGGCTCAATGTCAGAAGGAGGTTCTTCACCGAGAGGGTGGATGCGCACTGGAACAGGCTCCCCAGTTAAGTAGTCACTTCACCGAGCCTGTCTGAATTCAAGAAGAGATTGGACTCTGCACTTAGTCACATGGTCTAAACTTTTGGGTAGACCTGTGCAGTGCCAGGAGTTGGACTTGATGATCCTTATGGGTCCCTTCCAACTTGGGATATTCTATGATTCTATGAATAAAAATCATTGTGGACTTTTTCTTAGATAAGATGTTGACTTTGGGAGGTGAACCTTTGAGAAAGTTGGAACTATGGAACTATCAGAAGATATGATGAATGAAGGTAGTACTGTGGAAGGCTGTGATTTAAATATTTCTTCTGGTTTTGGTGGGGCTTGTATTACTGTCATTATTATTGTATTGTATTAATATTATTATCCTATTATTTTACTATTGCTATTGCTATTACTATTATTATTGCTATTTACTATCCAATTCGTTACTATCCAACTCATTACTATCATTGCATTTCATTAATTGTTTAAAATGGGGACAATAGCTCTTGCTTAATTCAAATGAGTTTTGAGATTAAGCTAATTTACGTCTGTGAGGTCATAACGTTTAGTGGAACATGGGAGGTTTCCGACAGAACTTGTGAATTGCTTGGAGTATTAAGAGTAGAATGGAGGTGTAAAATACTTATTATCATTCAAGCTGTATGTCAGAAGTTCTTGGTTTATTGCTTGTGGTTTAGTGAGAGCTGGGTTACTTTACTCTCACCTTTCCTCTGCAATTCACTGGGGTTTATGAGCTTTCTCAGGATGTTAGGAATTAATCAGCCTGAGGAAGTATCTCACAACTTGATCTTCCTTTCTACCCAAATACCATGTAGTTGTCCAAATTCACTTCATCCAAGAGCAATGAGTTACCTTCTTTCTTGCTTACTCTAAATTCCTGCAAAAGATTTGAAAAGTGGTAATACATTCAGCTCTGTCATTCCTATTTTTATTGAACATGACCAAGCTTTGAAAAATAAATTAAAAACTCTGGAAAAGTATGTTGTTTTCAGCTGAGAAAGATATTTAATCACAAACTGAGATTTAAGAATATACTCAGCTACTATTTATGAAATTCAGGTGCATGTTTTGCTGAAAAGGCTTTTATTTAAGCATGAGCTTAAATACAAACTTATGTGCAAGACCTCAGCTCAGGGCAGAGACCAAACACATGCCTGAATAAACACATGCATGAATTTAAGCATATGCTTTAATTTTAAAATGGAAATACCATTAAGAATAAACACATTTTAAGCACAACACACCTTGGTAAAAGAGGGCCTTGGAACCTATGACTACTTGACAGCTGAAAGATCTTTCTTTTTTATTTACAGTGGTATACATCTGACAGTTTCTGCAGAGAGATTGTATTATAAATGTGAGAAATAAAGATATTAAATGAAAATTTGGACAGATCCTAGAAGATAACCCTCTAGTCATCAAGAGTGGAGCAGTTTCATTACTTGTCCACTGAGCAACTATTTAAATAATAACAACAGCAATAATAATAGAAATCTCACCAAATAGCAACACAGCTTTCTGTTCATGCTATCAATTTTTATTTCATACACTATATGGAAAATTCACCAATTTCCAGTCCATTAAAACACATTTCAGAGCTGCGTTGTTTGAAGTTACTTTACTTCAGAAACAGCTCTTTTCAATTAACTCTGAAACCTCTTTCAACAGCCTTTCATAAATAGGCCAACATCAATGGCATGCTCTGAGTCAGTATGTATCTCTAATGGAAATGCACAATGGGCCACGCTCCATGCCTCCAGGGAGAACATCTTCCATTTCAGACAGATTCAATGAGAAGTTTTGCCAGCTATTCTGGGTCTCTCACTTTTTTGTCTCAGGTTTAGCTCATAGCTGATCAATGGCTGTGCTTTTTAATTACACTGTACGGTCTGTAATGATTTGTCACTCATTGAACCTGGGTGTTCTTTTTAGTCAGCACGGGGTAAAATCAAAGAAGAAAAAATAAGGTAACATTAACCCTCTAAAAGACAAGCAGTTGGGATTAATTCATGTAATACATTCTGCTATTTTGCTTGGCAACTGTTTGCATGGAAAAAAAGTGGAAGCAAAAGCTAGAAGTCAAGATTATCTGGATTTTCAAAAGGCACATGTGAATATTTTCCTGTTAACCTAAAATACTTAAGATTCCAAGTTATGTTTTGAGATAGCATTTTGTACTAATATTCTAACAACAATGATAAAAACAGTTATTTGCCATGCATGTAGATTGTACTGAGTACATTCTGTGGAAACTCAGAATAAAGAGCTCACCTTTTTCCCCAAGTGGTGGACTTGTAGCATGGCTTGCATACACAACCAGCATGTATTAACAAAGGCTCAGTAACACCTAAAGATACCTAAATATTTTTTACACTGATTTTGCCCTCCACCCTTTTGGATAGAATGTAGTCAGTGATAGAACATGGCTATTTTTATCTGTACTGAGCACATCTGGAAATGTGCAAAATCACATCTGCATTATACACTGGAACACAGTGCAGAAATTCCTAAGTTACTGTGGACACGAGCTAATAACCCCCCCAAATGCATGCCACTTTTCTTCAGCATGTAACATGTCCCTAACCCTTCAGAAGAGGTATGCATTTAACTATTTTGAAAGTATAACCCTGAGGCTTCAGATTCTTATGTCAGTCTCTTTTTTTTTTTTTTTTTTTTTTTTTTCTGAAAACAGCCTTTCAACAGCCTTTTTTTTTTTTTTTAATGTGAAAAATTATGTGCTTAATTCTTAGCTGCCTGAATATACATAGACTAGGAATCAAAATTAGTCTTCTAACTAGCAGTAGAAAGTAATTCTAGAACATATTCTCCTCCATAAAAAAGGTAGAAAATCCCATATTGAAGTGCATGACCTGTTCATAGAATGTGTTAGATGGTGCGATATACAGCCAGAACAGGTGTCTAGGGCTGCTGATCTTTGGGCAGGAGTCCTGTGCTCCTATCCTTCAGACCATTTTAACAAATGTTGGAGTACAGATATAGGAAACCCAGTTTCAACTTTCATTTTAGAAATTCTTTCTCTTCAAAGACTCATCATCTGACTATATATTATGGATATCTTTCTGCTATGTTCTTTGCAAACATATTGTGCCTGACATATTCAAAATGAAGTAATAGCAGCTGAATGATTTCTCTGCTCTTTATCTCTAATTTTCATTCTAACACTTTTCTTGTCTTTTCATTTCGGAACTCTTTCAGGTAATGACTGTCAACCATTAAGCCCAGTGCAATCCCAATTTCTGCTCGCACATCTAACATTATGTTGTGATGATAATGATGTTCCTAATAGGGGATAGATTAGTCTTTCAGATTTCATCTTGCAGCTGGATATACCAATGGAAACTGGAGAAGTTAATATTTTACCAACTCAGAAAGCCTCAGGGTTAAGATCACAAAATACTGCTTTTAGAAATATTTGCTTGTCCATAGCAGATATGTCAGGGAAGGAAGAATACTAATAATTGAATTCTAAAACTTGATTTCCAATTTCATTTTAAGGTATGGGCATTTAATTGTGATATAAATTTTAATAGCTATATTTTATTTCAAAATTTTCTAAAGTAAACAGTTTGACTTTTTCTTTTTATCATTTTCCTTAGTAATCATTTTAGTTAAAAGTGTTCTATCCTTATATTTCAATTTTCATAGAATTTCCCAATTATTGTTAGTTCAAACATTCATTGTTTTCTCTCATATTATAACTATTTTATTTACCTGAACAGAAGATTAGTTTTTTTTTTTTTTTTTTTTTTTTTTTTTTTCAGTGTAGGCTAAACTCCAGTCCCAAGAGGCTTTGAACTCCTTTCTGCATATTATCAAGTGTAATAAATGGGACAGAAAATCCCTAATTTCTTCTTTTTTTTTTTTTCATTCCATTTTTACAACTTACTAATTTTTTTCCATCCCCACAGTGCATGGAATGAGTGCCTAACAGGGTCTACAGCTAATGACACACTTCTAGGAAATGTGAAAAATGAGTTTAAGCTCCTTTTGACCAAGTAAAGTTTACAAATGAGGTTTTCCATTTCCTTACTTTAACTGGTGAGCTGCATTGCTAGCCCAAAACATAGAGGATATAAATCTGCTACATACCTACCCTTTGAAGCTAAACCCCACCAAAATTGTATAGTTTACAGAGTAGCTTCCGTGTACAGGCTCTTAACAAGGTTTCCGAGCATCTAAAGAAAATGACTGGTGAAAGTTTAGGGACCTATGTTTTAAGGCAGAGTTTGTGAATTGCTTACCTGGACTTGATCACATAAATCTAACCTGTGCAGTACTTATACATCCTTTGAGGGATTTGGATCTAAATAATTTCAATGAACTTTCAGATGTAACATAAATAACACTGCGGCGTTCACTATAATACAGCTATAGCCATTATGAATCAAATAGATCCCCCCAGGCAATGCATTTACCCCAGAGAAGCAGTTGGCCTACTGTTGCTGAAACTGTTAGTCTGAACACATCAAGCTTATGGGGGGGGGGTGTGTAGCTAAGTAGTTTTGCATGGAAAAGTTTAAATAAGTAGATCAAAATACAAACAAACAAACAAACAAAACATTATGCCTAAACCTGGAGCTGGACCCATCATTTCACATTTGGATAGAATACACACAGTCTGTTTTTTAAGTCTGTAGTTGATCTTTTTTTCTTTTGTGTTCATGTTCATGATTAAATTGTAGAGTAAGATAACAATATCTTTCATCCAGATCCCAAACCATCAAAGACTATCAAAAATCATACAGAACATACCCGAGGAAGAATACATTTTAGCTCATACTTAATTCCTAAAGTCACACTTAAATTTTACTAATTTCTGTGGAATTTAATCACAGATTTAAATGAAAATCAAACACTTGATTAAGTGCTTTCGTGAGTCATTTTCATGAGATGGATCATTAAAATTAAGTATAGATTTTAGCTTCTAATATTGGGAAAAAAATCAAATGTCTAAGTTTTTCTAAGTGGTTCCAACAATATACATGAATTTCTATTGTATTTCAGCCAAAAATGAATGTGAATGGATGCTCAGTTGGGGTCCGAACTCTTTCCAGTTTAGGGACTAAAGAGGAGGGGGAATTTCTCATAATGGCACTCTGAGAAATTCGTCATTCCTATCCTATTAGTACTCACTGAAATGCAAATGTTGTTCTCCATGGGAAGTTCTTTTAACTTTTAACTACAGTTCTCATAATTTTAAATGCACATATACGTACATGTTCAGGCAGCTTCCTCATTTTAATTTTACTGTTTTCTCACTTAATAACACTCACAATCTGAAGTTGTCAGGATCTCTTCTTTTGGTGAAGCCACCTAAAATATCTTTAGAAACTTTTGCTGTGTAAAGGGATGTGTACATTTGTCATGAAGACTCACTGATAAAGCTAAGAGATTTTAGTCATGGCTCTGTAGTGATTCATACCCTCAGAAATAATCATTAAAGATTCTAAGTAGCCCAGAAAAAATCAGTAGGACATTTACAGTGCATTCTATTAAGTTTTTACAGTATTACCAGAATTTTAATATTTGATTTGCTTATTTTTAATTCCATCATAAATATCATCTGTAAAATTTACTATATTACCTTATATTAAAAAAAAAGGATAAAAAAAAAAAAGAAAAAGACTGGAATCTTCTGCTAAGTGTCTGAGTACAAGAGCAGACAGAGTGAGAGACAGAATATTTTCATAATGACATTTCTCTAGTTAGGGGGCATGAGTCTCTTCCATATCTATTCCTTTGCCTTTGCTTTCTTCCAATTTCTCCCACCAGCTGACTATAATCTGAAAAGTATAACTCATGTAATTTGTGTCAGAGAATGTTTTGTGGAATTGAAGACAACATACAGGCAGTATGAAATTGTGTCTCTGGCATTATGTGCAATCAGTGTTAAAGCTTCTAGGAAGCCATTTACATGGAAGACACCAAAATAGCACTACTATTACCTCTGTGATTACTACTACTATTACTGTTACTGCTACTGCTACTGCTAATAATGACTGTAATGAAAATACTTAAACAGAACTTTTAGGTCTTACTCTGAATGGTGGCAAAACTCTGATTATAATACAAAACTGCATTAAAGTCAATGTTTAGCATAAGAAAAAACAAGTGAAATAATGATCTTCAAAGACCAACCAAAAAAAGACTGTGAAAAAGATCAAATATATATATATTCATTAAAAACAACATTGGGTGGAGTATCTAACATTAACTAACAAGCTAAGAGATATAAAAATCAGTCCTATTAAAACTCAAGCAAAAACCTGCATCAAAATATCTTATCTGTTTCAGGGTGTTGAGTTTGAGTCAACACTTTTTAATTAGATCTGCATGAAACAAACAAACAAACAAACAAAAAACTTCATTATGTTTCTGGTATGCCTTTCTATATACCATACAAAAACAGCATTAAAAATGAAAATGTCCTTGAAGTAGAACTGTCAGTTCTACTGTACAAACTGTGCTTTTTATGAGACCATCCAGGGTTTGGCTAGCAATGAGATTTTTTCATTGCGAAAGAGCTCACATTTAGTTAGCAACATGTCTGCATTTTCCCATATGGTTCCTTCCAAGGTGTTGTGTCATATACAATGATGTCACGTTTTGGAGGAAGAAGGAAAAAAGGCCCCAAGCTGATTTCTTCCCTTTTTAAAGCTTCACTGATTATGTGGTAGCTTTAAGCAGCCTGCTCATCTCTGGCGTGCAGTTGGTTATCTGTTCTCCTTAATTTGAGCTTGCATGTGTTCACAAAGATTTAAAAGAAAAGGAACAACACTTCACAGAGTTTCAGTGTTTATCCACATTTTAAGTCCAACACATTCCTACTGGCTTCAGAAGTGTGAGATTTTAAAAGGTGCAGTGTAATAGTTTACATCCCTATCAAAACTGATATATTTACATGCCTTGTAAACCTGTTGTGGTTAAGGCTTTCAGCAGCATTGCTTTGATTTCATTTGTGGTTTTATAATTATTGTTTTATTCTCAGGCATATTATTCTTGGAAGACCAACTTTGTAATGCAATTATAATGTCCAGGAACATCCTTTGTTCTCTCAGTAATTCTACTTACACATGTGAATGTATAAGCTGCACAACTGATTTACAAAGAGTGTTCCTCGAGTCTAGGAAAGTGTTCTTATGAGTCTAGGTAAATTGTTCCTATATATATATATATATAAAACTTACTATCTTTTATATGACCATGATTCTGTTACCTAAGTGTCCAATGCCACCTGAGAAGCGTTACTGCATTCAAGACATCTGGACCAGACTAAGAAGTATGGATCAGGAATGACAAGAGGCATGTATACTTCTGTGGCTGCATAAGATACCCCAAAGCACCTGAAATGTTACTAGATGCCTTTGTTTAGACAAGTGAAACCCACTCTGTGGGGATGTTATTTTAGCTGCCTACACTAGTGTCTTTTAAGTCTATTATCTTTTAAGATTCCCAGAGATGCTACACCAGACAACTGAGTTCTGGAACAGAGGGATGGCACAAGCCTGTGTCATATCTGCCAGCCCAGTAAAGATGTCTCAGATTCCTCAGGGCATCTAGATCTATTCAGTTGACCAAATGAAGTTTTCTACTTAAAGGGGAGCTAAACTATCCTTTAGATTCCCACAACTGCAATGGCTGGGACCTGATTCACTTGCCTAACATTCTAATCTAGTGCTACTTGAGATGTCCAAGGGTATTCTTATTCAGAGAGGGCAGTTTTCCAGTAGTTCCCAACTGTGCTGGATCCCATATATCGGTCTGGAATGTCTTAAGTGTCATAAGTACCACAGAAAAAAATGTTAGTAGAGATGCCCGAACTCAGACAGTTGATTCAAGTCTTAATTTCTATTGACTACAGTGGAAGTTTAGACAATAGTACAGACTTACAGCTACAAAACACCTACATTAAATTATCTATGTCTAGAGATCTTCAAGTTTCCATGGTTTACCTAGTACTGATTCCAAGTTTCTAATTACATAATAATAATATTTATTTATTTATTCAGTTTGCATAACATTATATTATATTTTAAAGCAAAGCTTTTGAAGGAGTCTGGTGATGATGAAAGTGCTTCATCTGAAGGTGATAGCATATTAAAAAACTAAACCAAACAACAACAAAAAAACAACAGCACAAAAAATATTTTGACAGACTAATTTTGAAACCCAGCCCATTTAAGTTCTGTCATATTAAACATAGATCAAACTATGTCATGTGACAAGTATTGTAGTTTTCTTTCTTCTGGAAAAGCTTTGCTCAGAGGCAATAGTAGAAATAAATATACTGTTGTGAACATGGGCAAAAAGAGGTCTGGTGGTTACAACGAAAAAATAGTGCTCAAGCCACCTCTGTGTTCCTTGGGACCTCATCCTGTTGTACACTCTCAGGCAAGTTATTTAAATTCTTCTATCTATTTTGCCACAATTCTGTATGTATAATACCCTTATTCATGCAGTTTAGTAAAGCTAAGATGTCGACTGTTTTGGATTAACCTTTGAAAAAGTAGAGGTCTATATTGAAACCCTATCCAAGTCTAACCCTTTTCAATCCCCTAGTAAATGAAAGATGAGAAAAACTTATTGTCTGGGTTCGATACAGCTAATCCGTAAATTCTAATCAAGAAAATTTTTCTGTAAATATGTCATTTTTACTCTGTGAATATAGAAAAATATATTTAGCTAGATGTTTTTTAGGTAATTGTATTGCTGTAGGTAATATTACAACAGAGATCTACAATGTGGACAGATGAACACCATTCCCATCCTCTATAGGTGAGTATCGTACAAGTTTTTCTGCACCTCACTAATTACCAAAAATAATTTTTCATCATTAATTTATTACAATGGCTAGGGCTTGTTAATTTAAAGAACAGAATTTGATGTCTACAGAGACATCATCAGCCAGCTGTGTAAACTCTTCCACAAGGATAGGTACATGAATTAATCTGAAATACTAACTGCATAGGCTAGTCAAATAATAATACTAAAGTATTTGACATATTGGTTCCTAAATTATTTTGAGATGTTGGAGAGGTACACATGAACAATAAGAATACTTTATGTAATTTTACAAAGCTATATATAATTTGGAATCAAAGCAAAGCAGTCCACTTAATGTTTATATTTTTTTTGACAGAAGACAGGAAATGTGATGGCTTTAAAATAATGACCATACGACAGCAATGGATTTTTATGACAAACTAGTTGAAGCAGTTGATACTGTGGAGCAATGCATTGACCACCAACATTAGTTTTCTGTTTTTTAGAGTTCTTTGGATTACAGACAATTCCATGACATCAGCCTACTTGGGACATAAAAATGAGGCTCAAAAGATATTCAAAACAATGTTGTTTTCTCTCGTACACTCTAGACCAAATATTACCCTAAAGCAACAATATTGAAAGGGATTGGTTGAAAAATAAACCTAGGACACTAATTTTTCAGCCAATTCGGGAGAAAAGTACATTAATCAAAATTTCAGGAAAAAAAAAAAAAAAAAGACAATATGGCTTTTTCAGTTAAAAACTATTGGACTTACAAGAATATTATAAGGTAATAATACATAAATAGAAAATGGCAGCTTCCTGCCTAATTTTGCTTTCCCTTCACCCATCTCTTCCATCTTGAGATTTTAGTTTGGAAGGAGTTAGTGTTACCTACAGAGATCTTCATTTGGTAAAATGGTAATATTTATATCCTGAGGACACTGAAAAACAGGAAATGTTTCTTGTTTTCTGACTTTTTCCAAACAGCAATCAAAAGTTCCATGCAGATCTGAAGATCTTTATTCTAAAGCCTGGATCTTCATTGTCTAGACACACACAGTCATGTGGAACTCCTGACTGACTCTCCCAAGAGGGAAATATTATTTGAAAATGTCCTAAGAAATAGTCCTTTGCAAATTTAGGACCTCATATACTTGCAGTATGACTTACGCAAGGAATACACTTTAATTCATTGAATGAATGAATACACTTGAAAATAATTATCTTCTCAGATGATACCTTAGACTGGTTAGTAAATATTTACCTCAAGAAAACCAGGAATGTGCTAATATTTCTTTGCCAATGAACCCTGCATGAACAACTCATTGTCACGTAGAAGCTTATACGCTGTTGGTGACAGCCATTTTAAGTCATCTAAATATTGGGCATTCAAACCATGCTAGAGGTTCCCTGCACAGTCAAGAGGAGAAAGTTGAAGGTGAAACACTTTTGAGAGCAGGAGGGCATTCCGTGGAAGGACCAGTCTTTTTCTGTTGACAACAGAAAGATCCTAAATGACTTGATTAGATCAGACTTCCAAATTTTAGATGAGTATATATTGCTAAGGTTGCTCCTATGCAGTTTTATTTTAGTTGGTATTTATTAAAAGAGCCTACATAGAAATGGTCAGCACGTATGCTTAATTCTGAGAGTGATTAAGACAGTATTTATGGAAAATATTGCATTTTTCCTAAAGAATCATTGTGAATGTATTATCATTCTCTGCTTATTTCTCTTCTCTTTTTAGCAGCCAACCTGCAAATATTTATCACCATTCTAAGCTCCAAACCTTCAGAACATCCATTCTCTCTCAACTAGATGGTCTGCATACAGTCAGCATGTGTGCCTATTGGATTAACAGCATTGGTTATATTATTGTTGTAGCAAGCAGACAGGCATTACATTACAAGGGAAGAAATGTGGTCTTCTGGAATTGAGAGGATAGAATAAGGGAGAAGGAAAACATTTTAATAAGTCAGATAACTGTACCTTACAACTGCTTTTTTCACTCTGTTGTCTATTAAGAGATCCCAGGATTATTAGGGAAGGTGTAATCATGTGTACTGTAGATAATTATTTTAATAATATGAACCTTACCCTCTGAAATAATGAAGACTGCTTTTACTAGAAGATTTTGCTTAATATCTAGCAACAACTACATTCATATTTTTTTCCTCAAGTCCACAATATGGTTCAGAAAATATATATTTTTCGATCCAAATGCAGTAATTTTCTGGTAGTTGCAGTCAAAGGAAAAAAAAAATCACAACATGGCAATAGAACTATATTAACCATATTTTTTCTGAAAACGAACAAAAGGTTATTTTTCATCATCTTGTTAATATCATTAAATGATACAAAATGAACCTTGAAACTAGGAATCAAATTTGATATGGAGATTTATTTTATGGAAAACCTAGAAGAATCTAGAAGGAAGAATCTAGAGGCTCTTACTAATAATTGGATACTCATTTACCAGCAAAGGTTAAGAAGTCAACATTCCATTACTGTTCTGGTAACCAACAGGTCTTGGACCAGTGTGGCTTAGATGAGTAGATGGATTGCCATCACTGATGGTAAAGAATTTAATTTATCATCACTGACGGGTAGAAGGAGTGTATCAAATAAGCAAATGGAATAGACAAAATAAACAACTACATCTTTCATCTGTGTGATAGAAACCAAACTCTGCGTACCTGCAAATCCACATCTCTTCATAAAAGTAGGGGCCTGAAGTAGCCATGATGTTTGAGTTAGACATACCTCCCAGTGGAAAAGCAAAATTTCCTCACCTGAATCATGTGCATAACACCAAAGTGGTCTATATTTTATTTTATTTTATTTTATTTTATTTATTTTTTATTTTATTATGTTGCTTTCAATTTCATATCATATAAGTGTTATATTACTGAGTTCAATCACTGGCACCCACCTGGCTTTGTAACTACCTGGAGCAGAAGTGGAAATCAAAACATATGGCAGGGCTGTGCTTCAGAAAGTTTAAGAGCCTGCCATTGGCTTGGAGATTTTTAGTTCCTCTTACTTCAGACTCTAACTGGAGTTCCCATAAATCCTGTGAATTGAATGAAATTCCTTTCTCATTTCAATCCCATAAAATAAAATTGCCTTTTTTTTTTGTATTTTTTTTTCTTCCAGAAATGAGGTAAAGTTTGAAAATATTTTTACTCTTGGGAAGGAATGGGCATCCTCTTCTCTAAGCAAGCCCTGAATTATTCATCAAAAATAAAAAGATTAAAAAAAAATAAGTCAACAAAATAGAAAAGATCAGCATGTCAAGAATAAGAAAGTTGTCAACACTTAGGCCGTCACAAGCTCAAAGAATGGATGCCGCACACTTTCATGGAAATGTAGATAGTAATGAAGAAACAAGGTAGGGAGTGAGAAAGAGAAACAAAGATTGTGCTTTCTGGGCCTTTATTTTGTAAATATTTGTACTTGTGCAAATTTGTTAATTGAGGCAATTGATTTTTGCCTGAAAATGGTAGTAATGTCTAATTAATTAATGCCTAAAATAACATCCTTTGGGCTAAATGGGGTCATTTCATTTGTAACCTTTTAGTGATGTATTAACAATTTGGAAGCATTTCAGTGCATATCTTAAAAAGTGCCACATTAACTGGAATGGACCTGGAGAAAGAAAGAAAGAAAAAAAAGTTACAAACACACACGTGCACACAGGCACACACACACAATATATATGGCCTCCAGCCCCTGTCCTTCCTCTTCTGCAGCATTTTAAGGTCTGTGTTTAATATTGCCAAGCTTACTTGAGTGATAAATGCAACTGTATAAAAATTACTTATTACAAGCTGTCATGTTGCTTCACTCACATTGCAAGGCTAGAGGCACTGTACATAAAGCTAGAATCTCCACCTTGACAGCATCAGCAGTGCTGGCTTTAAAATAAAATGCTTTCAGTCATGAATAAAAAACATAATTTACCTTTTCATAATACTTCGGTTTGGAAACACTTTGGAAAGCTCATGTTACCATCAAACCTTTACCTGAGCCATGCCAGCACCCAGTTAATTCTAAGTTGTCAATTTACTTCAGCATTGCTTTCCATCACTTAGCCTTTGAAGAAACATTAAGCTGTTTAAATTGTCGTCCCTTTAATTTTTTTTTCTTTTTTAGTTATATTTATCCTCAGTTTTTTGGCAGTGAGTAGCTGACACAATAGGATTATCCCAAGCATTAAATTACAATTTGGGAGAGTGCCTGTTTGGTACTTTTTTTTTTTTTTTTTCCAGAACCTCCTTGACTTGCTGTGTGTTCACAGAAAATAAATAAATAAATAAATAAAAATCACGATTCCCTTCCATTTTTTTTTTTCACCTTCTTTTTCATAGAGCCCAGTTACACAATTCCCATTGAATTGCTCCTCCCTCCTGAAGAGATTCAGAGGTTTAATTCTTTGCTGTGGTAGCTCAGTCACCCTTTTTCTCCTGCGTTAGTACTGTACTGTTGCTTAAACATAAAAGCTCACTGTAAGCTGTGGATGTCAGCAAGATTGAAATTGAAAGTGAAGGTTCTGGGGAGACTGGCTGGGTAACAACTGATGCATTGTGACTGTTTTTATAGTTGGTCATGATGCATACAGTATGTGAAGTTCCCATCTGTACTGGTGTCTGCCCACCAGCCACCCTGCCACATTCGCAAAAGTGGCTCCAGCACCGAGTGCAATAGGAACAGAACTGCAGATGCCTCCCTTTAGCCCAAATTCCTTTTGACAATGTTCACATCCAGTTAGGGCCCAAAGTGCCTATACTTGTCAGGAGGGATAAAGAGTGAGGAAAGCAAAGCAAAGCTTTTCGAAAGCAAAACAGAATTGCCAAAGGAAATATTTTTTCTTCTTCCCCTTCCTTTCCCTAGTTGGCTGTCCCTGCCAGTACAAATCTCTATCCTCCTCCTTCCTTCCTCCACAGATGCTATGTCCAAAAAAAAAAAAAAAAAAAAGAAAAGGAAAAAAAATAGATTGGTATCTCTGATACAGGTTTACAACAATTGTCTTTTTTTACTTGAGCAGTTGGTGGAGAAAATTATTGCAGTTGTGAGAGGGGGAGGGAATGAAGATTTTGGATTTCACAGTGCTGACTACAACAGCCTGCAGAAGATGCTCTGTCTTCATGAGCTCTGGGACTCAGATGTTGGGGGATTTGTGGGTTAGTGGGTTGCTTAGGTAGGTGCCAAGAATGGGTGCCAAGAATTTTCTGTTCTATTTGAAGATATTTCAATTCCACCCATGCAGATATAATTTGTCTAGAAGCAAAATAAATTTACCTTCATATTCCTTTCTTTTTTTTTCTTCTGTCTCTGGTGTTTAATTTATTGATACATCAGTTTGAGAATAGAAGCAAGGACACTGTTCTCATGACACAGGGTAGGAACTCAAAGGATTTCTGCTTCTTCAGCTTGCTTTTACCACAGGTCTGTGCCTCATTTTCCATATCTGTGAAGCAGCATATGCACATATATGTCAGTAGAGGATGCCGAAGGTGGACTCCTGATCCTCTGTTGAGAGGTATTCTGATATCTCATACATTAGACAGCAAAGCAGATAAGCCAACACATAGAAATGAATGTAATCAAGCTAAAGCTGACATTGATGCTGTATTTATCCTGCAAACTTCCTTCATCCTAACCTTTACCTGAGGATCCCAATCCTTTTTTCTGAGGATACATGATGTAAAAGGAACTCCATCCACTAATTCCAGATGACTTGTGGAGATCTTTTCCAACTTAAATTTTTTCAGAAACAAAATCCTCAGGAAGATGCCTGCTTCTGTAGAGCACTTGATCCTGAAGAAATATATTAAAAGGGTGTTTTATGTTAACAAGGGACTGAAAAGCACTTTAAAAAGCTAGCTTTTAATCTAGTATCTGAATAGTTAATATTAAAAAATAAAATAAAATACCTACCGTGGAAATACAAATGTATCTGACATGCTGTCCAATTATCTCCTCTTATCTTTTAAAAGTAATTCAGTAAGAATTAAGAAATTAATAAATGTAGACCTCTTTTAGAGTTATCCAAGAACATTAGTAAATTTGAATTGTTTTCCCTGGGCTTTCATTTCTTTTTGAGTGGATATGGAAATTGGTTGGAATTTAGATATCCAAATGTCTTAAATATTTCCACACTGCAAAACAAGTGTTCTGAGGTCTGGCAGGCATAATCATCAAACTGGCTGACTTGAGATTAAAATAGAAACAAAGTCAAGGCCACCCTGGTTTAGATTTTGGATTACAAACAAACAAACTGTATAGGAATTTTGGGTTGAATTCAGGTTGGTTGGCTTGGAAAGCAATAACTTCCATGTTATCTCTTATTGAGAGTACCCATGGTGTAACCTCTGGAATCTCTAGCACATGAGACATCTAAGGACACCTTTATGGACAGTGCATGTTCTGAAAAAGCACTTGAAGTTCTGATGTGCTCAAGTAGGCTCAGGTAGACTTTCTTTCTCTACTGGTTCCTGAGAACTCAGCTGTCTTTTCCTGGTTCCTTGCAGTGTTGCACAAGGCAGCTGAGGGATTACCTCCAGGCAGTTGACATACTGTAGCGAGTAATTGCAAACCTGGAAAACAGCCAGAAATAACAAAAAAAAAAAAAAAGGGAGGACTTTCCTTTTTCCCTCTGTAAGTTCCCTCCCCACCCCCCAATAAAATAAAATAAATAAAACAGCTTTAAGATCTGGGAAACAGCTATGAAGAAACTGCTTTCTCAATGAGTCTTGGAACCCTGCACTTTATTCTTGGAATAGCTGAACGTGATTTTACTACATATTCTTCTCTCCAACTCACATTTGATCTGGCCCATCTAGCCATTTCATAGTCCCAAAGTGGAAACACAAAAGTTCAGGGAGGACAAAAAGCAGCAACCTGCAATAGTAGCCATGCTTTATGACTTGAATCCATTTTTAGTCACAACATCTGCAAGGAGGTTCAGTACAGACTTACTCTACTTTTCAGAGCAGCCATCTGAGCAATGCAAATTTATTATATGGGATTCAAAGTTCAATGGGAGTACAGAATGAACTATGTATCAATTGAGAAAAGAAAAGAAAAGAAAAAAGAAAAGAAAAGAAAAGAAAAGAAAAGAAAAGAAAAGAAAAGAAAAGAAAAGAAAAGAAAAGGAAAGGAAAGGAAAGGAAAGGAAAGGA